>JAQFYE010003410.1:0-15389 GCA_034694305.1 Protaphorura glebata
AATGCTTAATACATGTTCACAGACGCACACAACTTAAATACCGAGCGCAAAATTCAGATCTACGTGTAGACATAGAATAGACAGAAATTCGACCCGGCGTTTAATTAAGTTAATCACATTTCTACCCGGCGTTTATTCGAACCCAGGCGTCTAATCGGTCATTTACGGTACATATATTTCAAAACCACATAGGTATACATGCAGCGCGATATTATTGTCATCGTGCCCGGTCGCATGGGACAGCCGAAGGGTTTCACTTGTACAAAAACCTCGTTATCAAAGCATCGATTCATTTGAAAATAGAAACGGATATTCACAAGAATCTTATTTTTTTACCTCAGCTCCACGGTTAGCATTTGAATTCATAAATTGCTCCAAGGAATGAAAATCATGAACTCCTCGATATTTGATTCCAAGCTTGTTGCCTCCAACTTTGTAGAATTTAATTCTAGTAAAAATGTAAATGAAACCACATTAGCTTTAGTACAGATAAGGTTCTATCGGTTGCCTAGTCGGCATGGTTTAGAAGGTTTGGCAGTACTGTTTGGCTGTTCCCTTAGACTTAGACCTTTTCTTAAATATATACATATTTACAGATCTAAAGAGTGGATTTGAGTGATTAAATGGTTGGTCATAATTATACTTGCCGCTACGGACCAAAATGTCCGGGGGTTGCTAGAAAATGTGACTATACATTTTGTGTTTCATCTGGAATTTATTTCGACTATTTATCAATACATCTTCAATTCAACGCGTAGTTCTGCAATTTTTAATTTTATTTTTAATTTTAAAAATCAATAAAATAATAACGGTATCTTACGTCGGATAATCGGTGGCATCCTGCGTAGCACAAAGTTCAACTTCCTTTGTGCAGTCAACTTTAGCTAGCTTGACCTCTGACTTTGGGTCCGTATTATGTTTCTGTCCAAGTTCTTCCCAAATCTGGGCTGTTGATCTGGACTCCTTGCTCCTGTAATTTTATGTCACAATAAACATAATTCAGGGAGGGCCAGTTGATTTGGTTAATCGATAACCTAAGCTTAATGCAACCATTCTTAATTATAACAACAGATTATTAGAATTAATCTGAAAATGATATTGGAAGTTCAAACAAATCTGGTGTAGTAGATCTCAAATAACCCACAGAGCACAGTATGACTGGTAAGGTCACTCACCATGGCGCATAGAATAGCATGTAATGATTTGACACTAGCACTTTTTCATTGAATTCGGCGGTCGTATATTTCGGGACAGCCTCCGGAATCTGTTGCTGTTGAGATGACAGGATAAAAAACAGGAATAGGAATGGAATGACCAGAGGTATTCTTGGAATCATTTTAGTTCAAGTTGAAAACCAGATGTAAGTTGCTCTGCTTAACCCGGCGGTGTGGTTAGGTCTTCTATTTCTGAAACAAAATAATTTTAATGATCATACAACGTCAAAACAAATAATCTCGCGCGATTTTACTATAACATAATCTGAAGACGTGTTTGCCAAAAATAATGGAAGGAATTCAGTTGTCTAATAAAATGTTTTAATCGAACCTCTAAAACGATTTCGTTCTATTTCATAGGATGAATCCCAACTTTCGCAAAATGTCTTTCCCTAAATTCAGAAATCAGAAGCGAGAACAATTCCATTATAGAATATTCTCTTCTGATGAGAATTTTGAACTGCTGACTACTATACTTTCTCCGAACATCTTTTACATTGTATAGGAAATCAGAAAGCAATTCGTATTGAAGTGAATTCCACTTTTCTGAAAGTCGAGCTTTCAGTATCAACTAACAAAACTGAGCATTACCATGAACTTGGCATTTGACAATGACATTCAGAAAAGTTTTTAAGGATGCATTTTGTATTTTGTATTCACTAATAGCATACATTCACTCCGCATTTGTTCGTCTATTGAAGTCGTATTTATTGTATTAAGAGAAAGTGGACTGAAGTCTAAAAATAACACAAGATCCATACGACTCGTCGTGAGAAGAAAGTGAAGGTATTATTTATTTACCTATTGACATATTTATTTTTAAGTCCGAGCAAAAAAGTGCAAGCATATACTACAATACGACGAGACCGAGTGCCCAGTTTGCTGCACACAATTAAAGGGTGGTTCATAAACATTACAACATCCCCAGACTCAATATAGGTTTTGGTCTTGGAAATCGGGTACGTTCTTTCAGGTAAATAAAATTAGCATAGATAGAAATTCAGCAATTCTATCTAGTTAGTAGCTCTCACCTTAAACCGTTGGATTGCATTCTAGATAGAATTTTCTTTAGATTGTATACCTCACTTTTTCTTTAAGCTGCCAGGTCTGGCTGATGTAAAATTTTATGAACCACGCCGCATGATGAAAATAAAAGAGGCGATAAAATCAGCAGTTAGTACAAAATTGGCGCATTTGAAACGGTTACCCGTATTTGAACGAATTATTTCATTTATTTTATGTACTGTCAAATATCTTGGAGAATATACGCGTATTTAATTGGAAATGTTTTTTTCCACGCAGCAAAGTGCAACGAATGTGGGCATGTAAAAAACCCGTTTTGGTTCCAATTCAAGGTCTTCCACAAGAGTGCAAAGCCCTGCACACACATGCAAATTACATTGAAACAGTACGTCGTAACTCTACACACTTGTTTTTAAGAATTACACGGTAATACGTTCATGCTAAAATAATGTACTGGATGGGACAAAAATTGGAAGAAATGAAGCGTCCAAAACATTTTGAGATAAATAATTTTGCTTGTTTCCTATTACTTTGTATTATATGTACGCAATCACCTGTCTCGTTATAACATTTAAATGCCAGTGACATTCTTATTTGCAATGTATGAAGTGAAATATGGATCACAAACATAAATTCAAAGCCTCGTTAAACAGAGTCGCGTATTTTACACTACTGAAAGTTTCCTTCCCTAGTAAAAGCGTCGGTTTTGAACATCACGTCTGCCCGAAGGACCAAACCCTCAGTATAACTAAGGAGCTGGGGGTTGTCTTTTCCGTTTTGCTACCACGAGCTATCAACGAGCTATCAATTTAATCGCAAAATATTTTGATTAAAAAGTTACCCGCACTTACTAAAAATTTCGAGCACAACACAACTTTGGCACAATATCAATCTCGGAAAAGTGTTACCGTAAACAAAAACACTTATTTTGAAATGATTTCGAATCAGTCAATTGAAAATTTAAAAAAAAAGATACTGGTCGTTAACAGATTATTATCGCAAAAATTGGTCGATTTAGGGAAAATAATCTCGTTACACCTGAGAGCGAAACTTGACATGTGTTGAGATCTTCGTCTGATGAATGTTAGACTGATATTCAGCGCTTGAATTGCAGATCTGGCCGAGAGTCTCGTCTGCACGCATGGTTTGGTTCGAAGACATTGTAAATTGAACCCTAGGGGCATTCCTGACACTTAAGAAGAATGAACAAGCGCCAGCATTACCATTGTTGCTGGCTATAATGATGCAGAAATACGGTGTTTCAAAGCATTTAGCACATGCACGTTCGTGTTACGGGAAACAAAACAAAATCAGGAATACCTTACGAGACTGGCATTTTGCATTTTCACACATTTTAACAATAAGACGTATTTTCTCCAATAACCCAGGGATAAATCTTACACAATTTGGATCGATGTGATTACCCCCGCTTTCCCCAATTTGAATGTGCTACATGCATGTTTTGAGTTAATATTTCAATAGATCAATTTCTATAAATTTTTGGACAAACCAAAGTGGTATTAGTACATGTAGCCTGTAGGTAAAATTAATTATATGCATCCTGGGTTTTGACCGTTTTGATCACACTCGGGGATGATAAGAAATGTCGAGATATAAACAACCACACAGAACTTAGCGTTTAGTTTAGTTTTTGTTGAATTAACTTATTGTCTGATACATAAGCAAAATTAGTGTCTCATTTGTGTTTAACCCTTCTAATTGATTCGCTGTGCTAACGCTAATGCTGGTGCATTCAGTCAGGCATACCCCATGCATGAACACTATTTAGTAATTTACGGTAAAATACCTCCGAAAACCTTTCCGTTTTACAATTTAACGGATAGGTGATTCGACTTAATTTTGAATACCTGGGTTAAAACATTTATGTCCGTGCATTTCAAAGATTATAATTGAGCTCTTGTTACTAGTTGTATTTGTAATGCCTCCCGCCGAGATGAACGCATTTTTCGTAATTATCACCAGAAGGAAAATCAAAGGAATTGTGTGCTTTCAGATAAGGTGACAACGTGGAATTTAAGTAAAGATGACAGGAAGGTGTTCCACGCTGTGTGGGACAAAAAACTGTAGGAACAAAAGGAAGTTTTACAGTTTAATTTTCAGGAAAACTTCAAAGAACAATAAAAAATTAACAGGTGTGTGCTTCCGTGCATGTACAAAATTCAATTTTGTTTCCCCGGAATACACAATATCTGTTTGCACGAAAACGTGATGCATTTTTTAACCATTGCAATTATTTGCAATATACGTATACGAAATGGACTTCCGGAACGCCAGGCTTCCTCTAATCCAGCCCCAAATATGATAATTGAAACTCACCTGTAAACGATGTGAAAGATAGTAGACTATTGGACGCCACTTTGGAACAGAGAAGTAGAAAAAAATTGAAGAAATTGAAGAAACGAATCTTTTGTTGCCTTCATAATGTATTTTTGACCTTTTGTCGGATTTTGCCTAGGGAGGTCTGGATCTGATAATTGAGGAAGCAGGGGAAACTGAAATATCGTTTTCCGGAGAATGTCTTATATTTTTTGGTCACTACTTGACCTTCACCATTATTCCTCTGATATTTTGTGAGGATGGAAGTTCTTCGAAATCAATTGCAACAACAGCTGAAGGAACAGTGGGAATTTTTTTCTTGACAGTACAAGCTCTCCTTTGCATTTTGAGTATATTCCCATCCCATTGGGAGTTGAGAGTATGAATTATTTTGTGAAACTCATAATCCAGCTACATTTTGAACAAATATTCGGTACAGTGTTCAAGGAGTGGAGTTTTTTTTATATTGATCGTACAAGATTGTCAAAAGAATCGTAATGGTTTGAATTCAAGAGGGCAACAAAGCGCCTGATTTATTTTGGACATTTCCTAATCCGACTGGCACGAAGTTGTTGGCCCAAAAAGGAAGGTGAAGCTAATGCCCGGAAATCCTGTTAATTTTTCAGGGTTCCTGTGTTTGTCAAAACTTTAGACATCAATTCTGAGATCGTGCACGAGTGGGTTCAATACAACTGTATACGCTTTCGGACTCGAATCTTGGAAGTTGGAAAGTTCTACATTATATTCCGTGTGTACAACTTCAAACTTGACTTTAATGTTCTTACAAAATTCAAATCGATCCACCATCGACTACTTCAACTGATAAGCCGGGTTTGTAAAAAGAAAGGTACGTCTTGGGAATGCCAGGCAACAGGTCACTCGAATCTAACGCGGGGTCGAATATCCGAGCGTTTGCCACTAAATCAGTCAAAGACCGATCTCAATGGAGGAAATTTACCTGTACTGTCTGACTTGTTCAATCTTGAAATTGTTTATGCTGACTCCCAGTAATGTTGTGCGATACAGATATACGTTCCTTAAAAGCACTGGTCGAATCTTAAGCTGAACCATACGAAGTAGTTCGCTGACTACGTTCTTAAAAGTTGCATATGGCTTGGTGTCCTGTACAATTTTGGTTTGGTAACAGAACTCTGGAATTGGAATGTTTTTATAAAATTTTGGAATTAAATATAAAAATGGCTCGAACTAAATTTCTTTCCATGCCAGAGCCAAACACATCAGTCTCTCATGTAGGTAAGCTTAACAAAGAGGAATTGAAAAACAGATATATACAGTTTGTCGAGAATTTTAGAATTGTAATGTCAAATTCAACAAGTTATGTGGCCTTCTCGATCCTATGCGTGCAGCGGAGCTGACGAGTGAATCATTGAGGGAATCGGGCGGTGCGCGAAGTTTGGATTTTTATCAATTCGGCTACGTTTCTATTTATAGTTACTCATTTAATTTTTGAAAACATTTTTTTGTGTTACCATCGTGAGACAAACAACGAGCATACTTGTATGTATGAATGCATTTGGAAAAAACACGTAAATAAAGAATCCAATCCAATCCAATCCATTGAGTGCATGTCTCTCGAATCGTCTCCGCTGCTAACCGTCCCAGTTCCCTCCCAACTAACTTTACCGTAAGAGTGTATACTAATATAGACTCAGTAAAGGACAGACGGTGGGATTTTTACAGCAACAAGCTATATGGCAAGGTAACCTCGCCATATTTTCTTTTTCTAGAAACTCTAGAAATTGGTTATTCTACCTGACGGCACATGATGAGCTTTTGAATACGAATTTTTCACATTGAACTAACAGTGTGCTGTTGCTAAAACTAACAACGAAAAACTATGAGCATTGGGACGAAAACTGGCAAGTCGATAAGCTGTAATGACAGGAAAAGCAAAAATGAGAGTGCGAACGCAATTCCGGCTTTCTCTAACACCAAACTGTTTCTATGAAGTAGTTCATCGCATATATATTTTCAATTTTAAATTGCCTGTTGCGCATCATCTTACATTACGACCGAAAGCTTCCTTTGACGATGGAACATGACATTTTAGATTTGTGGCCGCGAACTTTGACTTTGACGTCCTGAAGATGACTGAAGATGAGTGATGAGATGGGAGTCTAATTTGATCAAATTCATGAGGTAGGGAATGGAGGGTAGGATTTACTGGGATTTCCAGTGAACTCACTTCAAAGATAACTCGGAATCGAATTTGGAGCAAAGCCGAGGCGAAATGCTTTAGTTTGGTCGGAATCAGAAAGTAGTTCTTGACTGTAGATCCCTTAATCGAAGAGTCTTAATTGGAAGTGGGGTGGAATGACAGTAGAAATCCTACCTAATAAATGATAAAAGTGAACGTAAGGATGAAACGGTGCCATTCGATTCCATTGATCTGTTCTGGAACAGGTTGCACTACCACCTCGCTATAGTGGAGTTCGATGCCTGGCTCAAATCGAAGAGCGCAGTCTACCTTTTACAATGATGTTTAGTTCATTACGTCGAATGTGAATTCACGAGTATTTTGTATTTTTTTATATGTGAGTATGTTCCGTTTTAGTTTAAGGGTGCACGCTTTGGACCATAAGCTCACCACTACCGTACAAACGAATACTTTGTTCTAAAATTCGAGAAATTATTTTTTCGAAGAAAACGAAATACTATTCCCCCTGGGTTCCTCTCACGAAGCTGCAGTGAAAATTTTAGAAGAATCCATTTGAGGATGTTTTACATAAATCGACCCGTATCGAAAAGTCTCATTATTGAGACTTATCGACGCGGGTCGATTTATCTTCGACATCCTCAAATGGATTCTTCTAAAATTTTGACTGAAGCTTCGTGAAAGGAACCCGGGGGGAATAGTATTTCGTTTTCTTCGAAAAAATAATTTCTCGAATTTTAAAACGAAATATTCGTTTGTACGGTAGTGGTGAGCTCAAGGTCCAAAGCGTGCACCCTTAAAATGAATAAGGAGATTGGACTTTGAACGAATTTCTTGGCGCATCTCCAAATATTAGTTAACCTTACGAATATTTCAATACGGAGGACATAGGGATGTATTGTTTATTTTAATGCCAAAAAAAATACATGAAGGCCGTGTTTGGCGGAAAGTCAGGAAAGCCAAGAAGTTTACATTTGAATTTGAATGGAAATGAACTGGAATAGAAATAAGAAAACTTGAAGGTTGTTCGCCGAAAATTTTCACATGATGTGTTTTCCCAGGTTAGAAAGAATAGCACACTTCATCTCCAGAAGTTGAGATCGACCTGTCTATGGGAATTCTAACCTGCGTTCCGCTTCGTTCTGTGTATGAAGCATGAGAAGTATTGACACAGAAGGGAGTTAAAAAGAAATGAAATTAGAAAAGTTGTGCATGACTGATGAGGAGACTAAAAGTTTAGTTGAGGTTGTTTGTGTGAGAGATGGGAGTTGTCAGTCTGCCTGAAGTGAAGTGACGTTGACAGGAATTTTTTTTAAAATATTGTACAGAACGTTTACAAAGTGCGGGGTGTTCCTTAGGAGTATACGATTTAAAAATTCATAACTTCAAGAAGAAATTGTACCACAACAAGTAATAACTCATTTCGTCGGTCAAACTCTGTCTTGAAATGAAAAAAAGTACAGAATTGTGCAGTGGCATGTTCAAAGTGGCCCCAAATGTATTATGTCAGAAGCATAACGTAATTCTCTCTTAGAGAAGTTGAAAAAGATGGAGATATACACAATTTGTACAGAATTTATGAAGAATTCAACGAACTACGGTGTGCTTCATTGTACGATGCGCGCAACAGAGCTGACTGTCTACATTGACCCAAACCGTGTCTGCCGGAGAAATTGAAACTATAGCATAGTGAGACAGTAGGCACTACCTACATCGCCGTATTAAAATGACTGACTAGGAAGGAAATGTGACACTCTCATACATTGTGGACGGACAGCTACTATGTATTCCTTCCAATTCTATGCATGTGTTGTTGTTGGAGTAAGTAAATGTGTTCAAAGTCACCGTGGGAAACAGTAGCGGTTCCATTAAGTCTGACTCTGAAAGAGAAAGCGTCTGGGTTTGGCATTTGACGAATAAAGTGAAAGTTGAGAGAAAGTCATTTTCTTCCTCGACACTTCACTTTTCCCAAATTCTGGATTTTGCTCACGAAGCAAAAAGTTGTCATGACGTGACAACTTTTATTACAGGGTGGTGCATAGCCATTGGCTGCACTAATTACAATACAAATTGGAGGTTGTCAGGAGAATCTGATATACCCGCGTACCAAAATACAGGCTATAAGCTTGCTCTAACTTTATATTTTACCACGCGCATCGGATACACGGCAATAATAATCCACTACGTATCCGAATGTACCATTTTATAGCAATCTGTAATGGACTATGAACCACGCTGTAGTACTTTATGGCTTGGTGGAATGCGTCTTAAGGGTACTTGGAAATGACAAATTTGGTGGCAACTTAATACAGGACGAATAACGATGACACCCAACGCCTGTCGGATTACAGGTTGTTGACTTTAGACTTCTTTAGTGGAATTGAATCAACGAGGTTTTTCCTAGTTACATGCTATGTATTTTATGTAGGTATTTTATTTAAAATTGAACTCATTCGCGTATAATTTCTTATCAGATTTCACTTTCACAGTCTCGTGTTGACATTTGTGATGTCATACAATTGTGTACCTTGAATTGAGCGGTTAGGGAGGTTCTAAATCTGGTGAGAAAATCAGAATCACTTCTAACGTAAAACCGTATCAAGTGGCAAAACAAGTTAAGTGATTACACAAAATTGTCCAAATATTTCACACCAACTTAATGTGAAATTACTTTGCCAGTCTCCATATTTCTCACCAGAACCATTGAAAATACTAGTACCAAAAATGTTTCAACCTAATCAGGTGTTTAAATGAGTTCTTTGCGTGCAACATAAACTTTATTTTTTAATTGGTTTTATACAGTATTATTTTCACCTTTCAGAATGAAAGTTTTTCTTCCATAAATAGTAAACATGTGATAGATAAATACAGTAAATTCGTAGTACATTTCAAAAATAAGGCACTGGAAACGGCGAGGAGAACATACCAGCTTTGACAAGGGACAATGTGAAGGTGCTAAAATTGGTAGTACCACGTAAGAAATTGCACAATATCCATAATGCATATATGAATGTGTTACTTGATTAAACGAGAGTCGTTAATTGGTTTTGTATTTGAGGTTTCTCATCCACTAAAATTTTAAGAAAAGCGTTTATGTTGCTGTTTGTTATATCTTTACTGACTATTCCCATATATTTTAACACAAGTCCATAAATCTTCTGACTGCCTGACATTCCGGAGAAGCATGACACTGGACCTTACGTTGGACGTGAGTGATAAGATACTACTAAATCAACGGCGATTTGTTTAATATTATGTGTACACTCACACTGCAATAGACAGGATCCGTGTTGGTTTTAATGGAATTTTCTTTAACGCTTTAATTAATGTCTCCAGGATATTTTTGGAGTTCCGAGAGCAAAATTCCATAACTTATTTTTCTCGGAGATTTATGTTCAATAACAGCTTTATGATTTATAAGGCTGAAATTTTTATTCTAATTAATGGTGTTATCAATAGCTGACCGGCCTTTGCACATCACCGTTTACACAGAATCTTTGGCGTCTTCAATTTTTCTTGATCGATTTTTGAGTAAGCAATTGTTGGTTATAAATCAAGTCTTGTGTATCCTGACGACCGTTCCTATCATCTTTCCAGTACGACTTCCTTATCACCGACTTACACTTTTTGTGTTCTTCGTTTTCCTGAACAGGAAATCATGTCCGAGTGGTTCCGGTGGGCAGATCGATAATTGTACCTGGATTGACGCTCAGACACTACAGTACTAGCAGATAACCAATATGACGTAGAATTTACCAGAAATTCTCTGAACGCCGATCTCAAGTGCAATCAACGTAGCAGATACCAGAGCAGAGTCCACGGACAACTACTTACAGTGTAATCCAATGAACCGAAATCCAAGGAAACCACTTAGGATATTCTTCCTCCAAGAAAAGAACATCGATGTTTCCCGATAGCGCAATAACTTACGAACATGGGAAGCACAGCCAAATCAACAAGTAATATCATTACGGCGACGAAGTTTGACATTTGTTCTGTGAACAGCCAGTCTTTTCAGAAATTATTGCATCATAATCAGATTATACGCAAGATTTTGTTCTAGAAACCTAATTATAAAGTCAAAGTCAAAAACTATATTGCAGATGTCAGGGTTCTCGAATTCAATTTTGAGATCTCATGCAAATAATTAGAACAGACATTCGAATTCTTTAGTCAACATGAATATATTATTTTATTTATTGATCTGTTAGCATCCAGAACACAGATGATACATTGACATTTTGCAAAGCCAAAACTTACACCCATTATCCATTCCCATTCTATTGATTTGTTGCTTAATTATCGTTATTTCTTGGAAATGCATTCACACTTAATATATATTTTATTCAACGAGTATGCGCAGTGGTTTAGGCTACATCTTCATATAACATTTTGAACATAAAATATTCGTGAGAGAGGATTATCAGCTATTCAAACTAGAACATACATTGCTAGATGGGCATAGTTTTGTTTCAGATTTAAAATTCCACAATGAACTCAAGAGGTCGAAACCTTCTTATACTCTTTTTAAACTGGAATTCTAAAGCACTTGGGACATCATGGAACTACGATTTATACAACCCGAAACAATTTGGCAAACAAAAGTTCAACCGTGTGTATGGTTGTTGCTGAGCGCAATAAATCCTTGTTTGGGAAAAGTGCTGTTGACACCCATTTCTCAAACTCGCACTTTAACTTTTAGAACAAAAAATATGGTGAATACTCTTTATCTGCATGAGAGTCACAGCTGAGATCGCTTATGCGTCTAAATCGGTCATTTTCGCTAGTTGAGAATGTGGAAAAATTAATATGAACAAAGTCAGCTTAATCTGGACTTCATTCAGAAATGCTAAGCAGTGTCGGCCATCATGACAGATACATTCATTACGCCTCTAGTTGCGGTCATTAACGTCCGACATCGCGTAGCACAATTGTAATAACCGTTCCACAGCGGATTGTTTGACTAGACAGAACTTATGATCATCCTTCATTCTACGTTAAAAAATTCAAATCCCATATACGGTTGGAACTTGTCATACTGGGGTTAAGGGGCCGAGGGTAGTATCAGTATAGTCTTTTTACAATGCTTATGTAATTTATAATGACTTAAATTAAACCGTGTATTCAAATTATTAATTAACAGGTAAACGTTTCATAATGATTTACGTAGGCATTCATACGTTTAACTTAAAACTTTTGATCGATAGTCGTGACGCATTGATTCGCCTTATTCTTTATTTTATACACTTTTAATATAATTTTACATACGTATATACAATTTTTACGTTACAATAAATCACAAACATTTAAAGTGTTATTTTAATATTACAGTAGGTGGTTTTATGGTCAATTTGATTTTACTTTTCCTGGAAGGGAAGATCGTATATTTCATCTACAGCCGTAGGAGCCAGGAAATAAAGTAGGACTGGCGGGATGCAAATTTTGAAGCTAGTTGGAACTAATTGTCTGAAGAGGTTTCGGCTGGAGGTTTCAAACTGAAGGGAGACCGTGAGTGGGTTTGGTTTCAATCCTCAGCTTTACTTGTCAAATGGATAGAAATCAAATACATTAAACCAAATCTCACCCATACGCATCAGACATAATGAGAATGACAGAACTTATGATTAAATGATAAATTAAGGTTGGATACCCCAATCAACAAGACATAATGGTGTTTACAAAGTGGGCGTTATGGTTTGGAAGCTCAACTCAGGCCTATCTCCCAACTAACAAGTTTAGTTCCAAATTCTATGTATTTGGGGGAAATTCTCCTTTCAATCCACAAAGTCTACAAGATCCATTTTTATCTTACGATTTTGTAAGTTTATCATTAACGAAAATATTGAATTCTACTGTGATGTATTCAATATCGATATTCACATTGTCCAGATTTTATATGATCACAGGGCTGCTTTATCAACGGTCTGAATTAGAATATAAATGAAATATTTCTAAAATTTGCTGGACTAATTAAGAGTTCTCTTGCTGCCTGCGTCTGCATTTAATATCAAAGGGAGCCAAAACCTACATGCGTATATATTTAATGATCCTTCACTTAACCGGGGTACTATTTACGTATCTAATCTTACGAAAACATTGAAGACAAACGGTTTTCTTCAACTACCACCTACAAACTCACGAAACTTACACTGCGACTATATGTTTAGGGTGGTTCATAACCTCTACTCGATCCCGAACGAGGGTTGGGGCAAAAACTGAGATTTATACTTTTTTTTCGAATGACTACGCTCTTTTCAGCTATCAGTATTTTCAGAAAATTGTGTCGAATCGGTTTACGTAATAAGTACTTAACTTTGCGACTTTCGCAGGAAATACGAAATGTATATTTCAGTCCTTTCTCCACACCCTCACTCGGGTTGTTGATATGTACCACCCCATACATAAACAAGACACAAGACGAACGGGTTATCACTTAAAGGGTTAGGATATCGTGTTTGTGTGCGCTCTTGCGCTGTTTCACACATTAGTTTAGTCTAGGAAATATTCTGTAATACATGGATCTTGTTGCTAGAAATAATTATGTTGTACACAAACTCGTTCCACAAAGTTCCCTCAAAGTTTTGCGTAGTCTAGGATTGATGGCTGGAGGGGACTTCATGCATACGACGACGATAAAGCGAGAAGGAGAAAATTGAAGACTTTCACTTTGTTCCCTCCTTTCTCCACTTTCACTCAATCCGCCTTTTCTCATTTCAAGTTTATAAGGAGAATCAATCCGAATCGGATTACCTTACTTCGTGTAATATAATATATAAGCGTAGCCATATACCACATAATGTATCGTATCTCATGTATTTACGAGTGTATCATATGTTGCGGGCAATTCAAAATGTTTCATGACAAACGAATTCGGGGCTCAAAAACACCCTAATATAACGTCCGTAAAATACGAAAGGACTCGTAGGATTTAAAGCCTTATTTTAGTTTCGTATACACATTTAGCTTTGATGGAGACAATGGAGTCGGCGGTGCTGAATCCATTCTAATCTTCTCACGAAATATTATCGAAATATGACATGATGTGCGAGTCCGTAGAATCATTTATCGAGTTTCCCACGCAAATATCATTATGTTCATCAATTTCGGGAAGCCGTACATATCCAGATTTGTCAAAAAATTAATAAAGGGTGATGTCATAATTTTGTTTGCAGAAATTTAATTTAGGCGTCATTTGGAAAAATCGTATCTTAAAATTCCTACGTTTTGAGCTTCACATATCGACGCAACACTGACTGTTATTGCAAGAACAAAATTTTTGCTCTAAGTTATAGTCACTCAACATTTGGACAGTTAAATTGTCCTACTCGATGGATAACCCATAACATATAATCACATATCTCGAACGCAGTCACTCGCTGATTTTCGAAACGAGAGGAATTTTCTTCCATTACGAGTTTCACGGTGCGGTAGCGGTACATAGGAATTTGATACTCTTTTGTCTCTGATAAAACATACGGGACGACGGACGACATGACACAAAAAAAGTCGACTTGATCCGGGTCTTCCGATTGCGGTGCGGGTTCCTGAATTTCTCCATTCAAGTGCGAATTGCATTTTGTGCTCGAACACACAGGTTTGTGACCCATTTTGAAATTGCTCCGTGAGCTCTTCTGTACCATGGGGTTCGGCCTCCAAAGAAATCTGGAAGAAAAAGATTTTCAAAACATATCAAACGTGTACGTCAGAGTACAAGGAAAGAAAGGACAGGGCAGTTTACTTAAGACTATGTTTAGTTTACTCAAGAGACTGCCTTTGTTGACAATGCTATCAAAGTCTTAATTAAATACAAACTTAGCAAGTCAAGCTGGGTGGATAGTGTGGTGGGGAAAATATAGAAGAAAGCAAAGAAAATTAAGTCATACATATCCACATCCTACACATTTTTTCTATAGAACGAACAAGTCTATCGAAACTCTCGGATTATTTTTGCCTGGGGATACTCTTAATAACGACACCATGTTCATATTGACATTGCTTTACTGCTGCTGACTACAATATAATAATAAGTCTTATAAAAGCATCGGTTTAAACCTAATTATTGTACAATTTCGAAACTAACTCATATACACGTTAATACGCCATATAGTTGTCTCACATTCCAGACGCATTTATTGCACTTGTAGTTGTAACAAAATTGCAATCACGCTTAGAGGACTTTTCTTCAGTACTTTTGCGTGGAATCGTAGAATGGTGTGAAAATATTCTCGGGTTATTTGGTAAAAAGCAGTTAGTGTGTCCACAGTTAGACCTGACAAATTATAACTTGTAAGGCTCTGTCATTTATAATATCATTCATATAAAGACGATTTTGAAGTCAACGGTTGAATGACTCACTTTAGCAATCTAAAAAGAATTTTGGGGCTATACCTTCATAACATCATTCAATCAAAAGGAAACAAGCCTCCAAAAAATATTACAAAATCTCCCGAGAGACTTCCCTTATGAGCTGAGCGAATGACGCATTACAATAATATACATAAAGCCCGTGGAGCTCGCTCGCTCGGAGGTTTTACTTTGATTAGAAAGCTTATTTGAAAATCGCATGCCAATAACGCTAAAACTTCGCGCGCTCGGAAGTGGTGCAGACTTTAGGGAATAACCTGCCTTCCTTCAGCACG
>JAQFYE010003411.1:0-15389 GCA_034694305.1 Protaphorura glebata
GCTTATATCCATGTTGCAATTCCTCTTACTAGGCGAGCATGGCCCCGGTTCCGAATCCATCGACAGAAAATAAAGTCGCGGCCCGGCCTCGCCCTTGGCCCTTGGCTCATAGCCTATTTTCCTCGGCCCGGCCTTTTTACAGGACATGCCGCATTTTATTGAGTACCCATTCCACGCCCATTTTGATGACGTAGCATGACCTCATAGACTCACTCAATACATTTTGCTAAATTTTTAAAATGTCAATCGAACCTTCAAGGGTAGTTTTAATGTACCTTCAATACTTTCTAATAATCCACTGCTCGTCCTTTATTTAATTTTTTAAAGTGTTACTGCAGAATTACTCTAATTATGTGAAGTGTTCATGTGAGGCACGATTGATTCGGAGTCTTGTGTTGTCGAAAGACCTTTTACGTATATACGATAATTAAATCTGGATTTGAAATTCAGAGTTTTGAAATAATAAACTTGCAATTACAGCTATCTTCTTAAATCATTAGAAGAGAGAGGGAAGTGATAAAATCCCTATATTATTGTCGGACGTGTGTGGACTCTGATTAGTGATAATTATGAGGAAAATTAATCTCCATTCCGTTATTTTCGTCACGAGTTCAAGAAGGGAAGAAAGCGTTAGAAAGTTCAAAGGAAAAGTTAGATGAGAACATGATCGGCTTGTGAAAGTGGAATATTACTGCTTCATCAAATATTTTATAAGAGGTTACTAAAACAGAATATTCATTAACTTGAAACAACAGTCATTTCAGTTGTAATATATATTCCAAATAAATTCAAAAGTTCAATCTCAGACATTTTATCTTCGTGTTTAGAATATTGAATGTTGCTCATAGAAGAGGAGAGACAGAATTAGTGATTTGGTCTGTCGCTCTCAACAAGTGATAAATACAGATATAAAGAGGTAACATTTTAAGGGATTTGCCGAAAATAATCTACTCAAAAGTTTCATCTCGGACTTATCGCTTTTATTCAGCCGTAATTCCTCTTGTTGAGAATTCTTACGTATTCTTAGGTTCCGGTGATCAATTAGAATTGATCGACTACTTCTGTAGGGAAATGAGGTAAAAAGTTGCCAGTATTTTTTTTAGTAAAACGATGACAATTTCTACCTGCAGTAGTGTTTTAACTACCCTTATTCGCTAAACGGATTAATGGCAACCCTCCTGGCGCATAATATTTCTCAATGCGATTACGATATGGTACACCCTAATAGTAATTTCGGAATATACGTCCTCTTGACAAAAATAATTTTAGCTACCGCCAAATCAGTCATCAATAAGAGACGCGGTTATTGGTAGGTAATATTTCATGGTAAGAGTGGTTCCTTTTCGGAACATAATATATAGAATGGACGACATTACTCCAATCCCCTAAACGGTAAAAGTTATAGTTCCATTATCCCTGGACATATAATGTCACCCCTTCAAAAATTAAATTCCAGTTGACCCAGAAAGCTTAAAACTTGTGTAGAAATGGATGATAAATGTGAGCATTCTGATTATTTAAGAGACAAGGGTTCTTTGTGATTGCAAGACTTTTTTGGCTGTTCCAAAAATCCTTATTTACAACCGGCATTGTGTAAGATTTCTCATTCACATATTTTTCGTCTCTTTGAGCCAAGCATTACGTAACGTACGTAAAAAACTTCACAACTTTTGCAATAAAGATTAGCTTGCACAATTTAATACGGTTCGGGGACAATAAAGTATGACATTACTTGGACATAAAATAGAATGTGTCCTCCGTTTAAAGTAAAACTCTATTTTTTTCAAAGTCCTCGTCCAAGTCCATAACTAAGAATTAGCAGTGAAAGTAATGTCATTTGTTTGAAACAAAAACAAGTGCGTTCCGTACGATAGTGGCACCAGTCGGCAGCTTTTCTGACCAGGAAACTTATCACATAGTATAGAATAAAACGAAGGAAAAATTAGAAGAGGTGAAGTTATGATAACACACCTCATGGCCTTGCCCTCACAACCCATTGCAGGAAATAGGGATGAAACTGGCCAGCTTGCTGCCAAAAGAAATTTCAACCATTAGTCGGAACAATGATTATTTGATGAACATCTTGAGAAGTCTGGACGTGATTCTATTTAGGTTCAGACGTAAACTTCCAATACCAGAAAGGCTGGTCAAGAAACTTGGAACTCCATTTAATTAAAGAAGTTACAGTTTTGGAACTTGAGCTTTGCTTTGTGTGAAAAAGTATCATTTTATAGGTTTCACCTCCAGGACTTTCTCTAACTTTCTTTTGATTTCATTTTGTTTGTATTTTATTAATGGAATCCTTTTTTTACGCGTGGGTTTCACTGTAGCATATTAAAAAAAATCGCTGGTTTAACGGGTTTAACGAAGCAAAAAAAGAGCCGGATCGAATGTTGTGATTTAAAATTTGAAACTGAAAGGATCAGATTTCAAGAATTCCTTTGACGGAAGACTGAACAACAGGTGGGAAACACGAATTAGGGACTGTAACACGGCTACGGAAATTGTGTTGCAAAGACATTGAAAACAAACTATGAAGTGAATTACACAAGTAAATGAATACAAATGAGATTGCTTATTTGCACGTAAAACATAGCTTACACGTACGCCATGCCACCACCACAGTCCCACAACCGCAACATGGTCCGGCTGATATTACATATTTCGTCGTCGTCATTTTGAAAGTTGACGAGGCGAAAACAAAGTGTAAACATGGAGGTAAAGTCAGCTAAACCAATTCTTGGCTATTTCATAAGGAACAGTATTCGGATGTAAAAATCGGGTTAGGTTAAGAACTTTCTTTGTGAGGCATTTCAATATCTGCAGCCTAAATATGTACTCCGATAAAATTTGGATTCGTCACACAAAGCTTGAAAAATACACTCGCTTCTTGATTCCATGTAATAGTAGTTTCCGTACTGAAATTATGTACCAAGGATTTACGACCCTTAATGAGAAATAAGCCCATTTTTAATGCTGATGAGCATTTTCATGCTCATCAGCTCATCAGCAGAAATTCAAGTCAGCCGAATCATGAAATAGGATTCAGACTTGTCTAGATTTGCAAAATTGTTCTCGATCATTATTTGATATTCAACAAAAGACTTGTAGTGGAGCAAAAACTATTTAAGACATGACACCATTTATGACAAAGAATAAGCTGAAACATCGTTATGCTACAAGGGCTGCTTTTACGACTCTTTTACAATCGACTGACATCTCCAATTTCAATTTTACATTTGATTACTGTACCTTGTGAGTCGGAATTGAATGGACCGGAGTATGATGTGTAAAACATAAACCAATTTTGGATTCCACTTTACATACAAAGTGGGTTGAAGCGGAAAGCAATGCCAAAAGGAAAAGGAAAAGCAACAACTTTCCATTTCGATTACGTTCAAATTTGAAACCCAACCGGCGACTTGTCGTCATTCAATTTTGTTGAGATGAGGCGATGCAAACAGGAACCGCCCGGAAAGTAAAGCAAGTCTTTCAATACATTTGACTAAACAAACCTGGTTGTTAATAATAGACACAAGTATACTTACAATGTTACATCGACAATCACCCAAGACTAGCGTTTCCGACTGCAAACTCTATCCACCCACTTGTTTGTTCAAACAATTTATTCGAACAATCATGCAAGTGTTCGTAACAAGACTTTCACTCTGCCTGGGACGGGACTAAAATGAAACAGCCTCATTCTCACAGGGAAAACTTCCGGAAGGTTAAATTCAAAAAGTTTTCACGTAGGTAACTACCATATCGGTTCGACAATGCATTCACACATACGTAACTATGCTCATTGATTGTCTTACATTGCGAACACCTTATTATGTTTCACTGGAATGACAATTCTGGACTCATATAAATTGGCATGCACTTCTATGATTTTATCATTTCAAATCTCTCCCCCTTGAGTGACTGAGTGAATAAAGTAGTTAGCAGTATTTTTGCTTTGGAAAAGCTTTTCCTTCGATAGAAAGCCTATTCTATAATCGCATTTTTGGACCCTACTCGTAGTTTGTCATCTCCAGAGTAAGTAGGGGCCATCGGAGGACAACTTTGTTTGCGCTTTCTCTTAAGCGGAAAAGAAGGGAGAAAGCTTTGTACACACATCGACGCAATTTTGATTGTGTTGACTTTTGCTCGCCTGGAATCAAAAAACGGCAACTTGACCCAGTACATTTGTCATACAAATTGAAATATAATGAATGATTGTGCTGCTGTGAGGTTCAGAGGATTCTAGTGAATGGGTCGTATAACCAGAAAATTATGAGAAATTCGAATATGCAAGAATTAGCTCAATCTGACCATCCTGCCTAAAATTACGTCGATGCATGACTATTGGAAGTACAAGGGACAAACGGAGAACAGAATGCTGCAAAATAGAATTATATTCATTAGTTTAAACTGGCCAGTTAACAAACTAGCTCTAAACTTGAGTAAAATCTTAACTCTACAGGACTAAGAACAACTTGACGGAAACTTTAACTGAAATATTGGATATCCGAAGCATATAAATTTTTGTCTTCACCTTGGAATAATTCCCAACACAGCAAAAGTAAAATATCTATGAACAAATAATCGTGGTCTTCATTTAAGCTGCGTGTGTAGCATTTACCACGACATAATTCAAACAATTTATGTTTGAGTCATCAGCAAAACATCTTTTCGTTCGAGACAATTGGTAAAGACCCAAAAAACTAGTTTTGTTTGTTTTGCCACCTGCCACCAGTTAGTAGTTAAATGTAATAAATAGCTGTGTAATAAATGTAATAATAAAATTATGTGCAATAAAAAAGTAGTTTTTCAGTTAAAACTAGAAAACCAAAGCCTTATATGGTAAGTTTATCCAGTGATCTCTCGAAGGTATGAGAACCTAGTTACTACGCTTGATCTTCAGGTCCCAAAACTGAAAGATATACTGGGCGCGATAACCCCAAACATTCACCCACACCATGCGAGCGGTTCTACAGTATGCGGCAACCTAACCGGGTCCCCTCTTCAGTTCTCGTTTAGCTTTTGATCAAGGGTGTTCTCACACAAAAATCGTCTGAAAGTCCATGCTTGAACGTACCGGAATCTTTTCGAATTTATTGTCAGAATTTTGTCAGAAATCTTCTGATTTTCTCCGATGAACTAGTACGACCGTTACTGCTGAGGTGTGCCATCTTGCATATCTTGCAGTTAAGACTGGCGTGTTCTCGTCTGGAAATCATCGAACTTCAAGTTCAATCGTATAAAATTCCTAGTAAACTCACAGCCATGTTGTTTAGTCGTGTTTTGTGAGACTTCCTTTGAAATGGACCACAAATACCGCTAGCTGCTTCTGAAGCGATCATAATCGAATTTGTTAAATCAAATGTACTAAAACTCTAAAAAAAAATGCCAAATACAATTTTCCGAAAAACTACTGACATTTCCTGAAATGCGCCAGTACGACAGTTGCTTCTGAAATTCGACAGTGTACTGTTTAGCTGAAATCGAAAGTGTTATTACTCAAAAGTTGTCAAAAATTAACCACAAATTTACTATAACCGTGACAAAACTGCGACTAGTATTTTTTTGAATTCCTCGGATTTTCTTGAAATGAACCTCTGCGACCGTAATTTCTGACTCCGGTACAGAAATTTGAAATCTGAGCAGCCACCATTTTGAAAGCATTTTGAGACAGTAATGCAGAAAGTAATCAGAATGGAGGAAGAGTTGAAGTGTCCATTGTGTAAACAATTGTACAGTAACCCAGTACTTCTTCCATGTTATCATTCGGTATGTTTAAATTGTGCTGTCAATGTCCAACAACCAGTTCTCCAGCAAGGTCAACAACAACAACAGCAACAACATGGACACGGTGGTCAGAATTTCCATGCACCTGGTCATACTATTGTGGTCACAACTGCGACAGTTCACCACCATTCCCACCATGACAGCGACAGTAGTATCAGCAGTAGTAGTGGTGTTTGTAGTAATAGTGGCGGAGGATCTGAATCTTCAGGCACAGAAGATTTTTCGGACAAAGCATCCATTTTGAGTGAAACTGACAGCGGAGTTGTTTTGTACGGAAATGGAAATTCAAATTCAAGACGTGGGAGTTATGTCGGCACACCGAATCTTCATGGTTTATTATTTCCACCAGTAGCCACAACAGTTTTCTCTCTCGGTTGTCCAGTCTGTCATAAAACTGTTTATTTTGATGAGACTGGAGCCCATAATTTACCAAAGTATCGTGTCATGCAAAACATTGTAGACAAATATGTTGAGTCTCGAAATTTGGGTATAAAATGTCAACTCTGTGAGAAAGCTCCAAAGAGTGCAACTGTCATGTGTGAGCAGTGTGAGATTTTCTATTGTGACAAGTGCAAAGAAAATTGTCATCCACCTCGAGGTCCACTCGCCAAACATTCATTGGTCACTCCACAACAAGGCAAAGTTCAATTGAAACTCAAAGCTGGACCGATTGAGTACAAATGTCCGGATCATTCTTCAGAGGCACTCAATATGTATTGCATGCTTTGCAAGATTCCGGTGGTAAGTCTAAAGTCTTATATTCTGTTGATACTATCATCGAGTGCTGTAAGATTTAAAAAAACAACTTTGGTCAAGCAAAGGTAATCTGAGGCAAAGTTATAGTAAATTATTAAAACTAGTTATAAAATGAGTGTAGTTAGTAAAGGTATTTTGTGGGAAGACAGAGACAATGGAGTTTTAGCCCGTATATACAGTAGTACTTGCACGTACACCACAAAGGTCAACTCTAACATGCGAATGCATATAAGTATAACACATAGGAAAACGGACAAAGAGAAGAAGGAACGGCTGAATAAATATAAATTATACCACCGTGCCACACGTGGATTAACCAACTTGACCACCGCTACAAATTATGTTGAAGAATCTGATAAGTTTGATCAGCAGGTTGAAGTGAACAAAAACAGTGTTGAATACAAAAGTTTGAAGGATTTAGTGTCAAGAAATGTTGTCCGACAAAGATCAAAATATTATCATGCTACAGTTTTTGTAGCTTATTATTTGAGTGGAAGAAGAAGAAAGGACCCTAGCCGGCCGAAATTTTAAATAATCATACGCTGGTGAAGGATTCTAGTGTACATTTATTTTTTTCAACATTGTGTGCAGTTACATGCAAATTCACATAAAAAAAGAGGCAACTCCGAGTTAGTTAAAATGATTAACGAAGGAGAAGGCGGCAAAATGCAAAAGAGCTTTTTGTCATCGTCAGAATTTCATATTTAATAATAGGTCAACATTTGAGGAGAACAGGCATGACGCATTTTATTGGGAAACGTTTTTTAGAATCATTGGTCGGTTGAGGAGTAGAAAGATGCGCGAAGTTCCAAATACTCTTCATTTCATTGTTACAAGTGACAAATCTCTTTCGTCTGAGGTTAATATGTCTAAAAAACATGAGAACGAAATAGTGAAATATGTGTTGACAGGAAGACCGCTGATTCCACTCCCACGTCCACATAACTTATTCCCACCAGATCAATCCGTATCAATCACAAATTTTATGCCGTACACATTATGACTAAATTGTTTTCAGTGCTTGGGATGTCTACAGGAAAGGAAACATGCGGATCATGATGTACAACCCATTCAAATTATGAGCAAGTCACAGAAGGTAAGTGTGACCTTTAATATTTATGACCTCAATAGAGTGTGCCAATGCAATATGAATGAAGAATGGGTTCAAAAGCTCAACAAAATATTGCCTTCTTTGTGGCAGCTGTTCGTATGTACCTGGATCAGGCCTCGTTTCCGTATTTATTGCCCTCGGCTTACTTTCTACGCCATTATTACGTGAATCTTTTCTCCCAAAAATTCTACACCTTTAATTATTGAGTGGTTGACTGAGCGGGGCATAACAATATGTCATCTGCCAAACACTAAGCAGAATAGGGTCAGGACGGCACGCGTTCAATTACTTACGGACACTTCCTTCCTGCTAAATTTACGACCTCGATTTTCGGGTTTATACACAAATTGGAAGGAAAATCATTATATCCTCTACAGCTGCACATTTCCAAGATGTCCACTCTAGTTGTCATTCCTGCTACTAGGGGTACCTTCCATAGGTTTGATGGAAAAGAACGCAGATATCAAAGCATGGCGTATATCAAATGTCAACAAACGAGATATTTTTAAAATACCATACATATGGACAAATGGGAGAAGAATGTGGGCCGCTCGTCTTTCATTTCGGCGATTCTGATTCATTCGACTTTTCTATTAAAGAAACTATTTATTTTCATCCCTGAAGTTTTTTTTAGGATGGACGCCAAGGTATTCTGGAATTTGAAAGGATTTTTTTTCCATTTCCATTGATGACTCAGACTCTATTCTCAATTCACAAAACTGGCCATCCCAGTCGGGTTCGGGTCCCGGCCAAATCAGTCATTTCAATTTCCATCATGTCCACAAGCAGTAGGCCATGTCCCGTCCCATCTAACCAACAAAGGAATGTGTTTTTGTAATGTTGTGTAATGTAATTGGTTTTTTTTTCTCTGTCTCGAGTCCGGTAATGAAATGGACTTTTAATAAAACCACACCCCCGTAAACTTGCCCTCACAATGGGGACCCCTTCATCTTCATATTGGTATTATGGACGGTATTGTTAGGTATTCTTATACTTACCCCTTCAAGACAAGTACCACCAGACAACTGGCGCCATAAATTTGGAATTCTTTTCTTGAGCAGAATAAAAACTTGAATACAATTAGGTATTCATGAGTTTTGACGGAGGAAGGATCTTTGGGAATTTATTTGTTTGTGTAAAAAAAAATCCTGAGCTGAGCTCCTGATCATTTCTCTTGGGCCTCCAATTAATGCAAAAGGGAGGCGTCAATTCAATCAGACATCAATTTGTTCACTCAATAATTCATGTTATTAAGAGTTCCCTTTTCCTTTTCACCAATGATTTACGTCAAAGTTTTTATTCTACAGCGGATGTATGAAATGAACTGATTGCGATTGATTGCGATTCTGCACAATCAGTGATGAAATTTAACCAAGCCAGATTTGAATGAAAAAGTAGTCAGTTTTTAGTGTTAAATCTTTTGAAAGCGAAGTCATCCAAGAGTTCAAAAACAAATGATTGGATTGCGGAACCCGACTTTTATTATCGCTCGAAAATATTTTCTGTAGAGCAGTGATGCGCTTGAATTCAATGGGACAGTGGAGGATTGCCAATTTGGCGAAGACGTCGGGAAGTTGACACAAACGGGTCTAAGATCATCATTCTACCAAGTAAACTGCGAATTCAAAAAATGAGACAAATTTCGGTGATTTGTATGTGTTCCACTGATACTATTTCAGATATATGAATGAATGAATGAAATAGGAAGGGATCTGACAAGGGGCAGTTATCTTGGGCCATATTGAATAAAATATCGGTTAAATATTCATCCGTTCTCTGTGTATTGCGTCTTTTTTCTGTAAGAAAACATTATATATAGTTCAGAAGAGATAAATAATATAAGACCCGCAGTATACGTATGTACGTATAGTATGCCAGAACAACACTTACTCCTTCATGTTTCCGTTTCATTAACGCGTCTGACTCTGACAATAAAAATATCTCAGACCGTTCATTTTCACTTCTTTTTTTTCTCCCTTAAATGTCGGACCGCCTTGACGGCATGATGGCTTCAGCACGAAACAACGTTTTATTTTATAACGCCTAACTTGAAACCAGGTATGAGAACAATGGTTATCTTAGCCTTAACCATCACATTTTTTATGTTCAAGTTCCTTGGATTTTTAAATTGGGATGATACGCGTTAGTTCCTAACCGGCCTTCAACATGTGATGTGATGCGTAATCTTTATCCCACTTACTCTTTTCCTGGAATGAACCAGTACTTATTATTAATTGGAAGTAATTTCATTATTTAGATCACTAGTGGTGAATTAGAAGCCCGAAAATGCCATTTCGAGTACCCACGATTCTAAGCTCATTTTATTCATTCGATTTTATTAAGCGGGAATTCCATATGTCAATTGTCCTTAGAGTTTTCTGTAATACTAAGTATTTCCATATTTCTTGGTGGCGCATTATCTCTTAGATCGACATACAGTTTCTTTAAATACCATAATTTGTGCTTGGAATGTAAAACAGTCAATATGGCTTCTAATGTTAAAATGTAGCGACGCAGTACACATGTGCATCCATATTCACCGGGTGGCGCGCCGTGACAGGTTCCAATACATAAATCTATCCATCGATAGTGATAAATAGTAATGAGTAGCGCGTACCTGATGACTTCACGTCCGAAACATAATGTAGTCGTAACCGGATGTTGGAAAACCGTATAAAAAAAGAAAATGATGAGTAAAACCAACAGTCCCGGTTTTTACTACCTTCCAGGCAAGCTTCTTTTTTTTCTGGAACAAAGTACACATGACATATCTGTAGTAGTATTTGGAGGTACCAAATCTTGGTTGGCTTTGGCTTTAGCTTTGGCTTTAACGCCCAGAAGGAACAACGTAGGACAAGACTTGACAGGATTTGAGCCATGAAATATATACGGGTTTCGGATGATTTTGAAGGGGAGACGAATGGATGTCTGTCTTTGCAAATACGCACCCATCACTGGTAATGCTAGAACTAGACTGCCTGGTGTGATAGATAAGAGAAGACGAAGAACAACGTCAATTCTTCGCTTCAACTATTTCATCAGCTTTTGTATATTCAGCCTTTCCGTAGAATTAGTTAAAGAAACACCTTTTTCCCTTCCCTTACCCGGCTTACGATTTTCTACAGAAAATACCGGATGATAGTGGTGACTTTCACAGTAGCGGTTCTAGGGTTCCTAAAATCGGCCAGGAGCCAAATGCGATAGTCGCAAGGCATGTTTAGACATCCGCATGTTTTTATAACGAATTAGAAAAAGAAAACCCGTGGTTTGAGGACGAACCAGGTGGATCCATCTAGGCAAGCAAAAGAGAAAGAAGCACAAAGACCGGGGTTCATTGAGAGGAAGGACGGTGGGACAGAAGTACAGAATCCTTGGGTCATGGTTATATTGGTTTAGTAGGAGTCCAGCTTTCCAATATCCAATACAGTAGTACAGGGAAATTCTATTCTAAACTATTTGCTGTGTCGAGAGATCCATCGTGTAAGGGATTTTGACGTGATGATTCTTCAGTTGTCGAAAAAATTTGCATTTATTCTTAAATTTTCTATCAGATCATTCAATGAGCGACACTTTGGAAAATTAAGGCGACGTTCGATCTACATATGTTTGAAGCTTTGAAGGAATGGCCCATTCGGTGAAATATCCTAGAACCGCTCCTGAGCAAAAGCTTTCGGATTTGGATTCTTAAAAGGCTGCGCTCCATTTCCATTTCCATTCAGAGATTTTTTCGCAATAGTAGATTCAGCTCCAGCTCCATTTCCGCTCACTTTATTTTACCCTAAGGAAAGTGAAAAGGAGTGGACACCCTTTGGCTTTGAAATACAAAAAAGGTGTTCGCAAAAGAATAATAATAGAGCCGGCAGGATGCGGATTTGAGAGCTGCTAACTGAGCTTTTAAGCCTACTGGAAATGGGCGACCTTTTTTTCACAGCTGTGAACAATAATAACAAAAGGGGGAAACTTTTTTTCAGGTTCACATTTACGCTTACGCTTACGCTTACGCATTTCTTGCACGCTTTGAATTTTGCATGCATGCCTTTTAAAGTGAGATCTACAATGCTGGAGAACGTAGTAAAAGCAAATTGATGTTCAGACTCCATGACTGCCTTAAAGTGCATGCAGTAGATGCCTGGCTAGACAACCCTTTGTTCATTGTTGACCCTAAATGGCTCTCTTTTTTCCCTTAATGCTTAATGCCTAATTTGTTCTGAGAAGGAATCTTTTTTGACTTTACTTTTAAAGCCAAAGCTGTGAATGAACAGCTTGACTTTGACACTTGCACCTTGCATTTGTCTTCTCTGCCATTTTTTATATTATTTGACTCCCCGGTTAAGCTAATACTAACATACCGCAACGAATCCAAATTGAGTGCCCATTTTATTCTTCTCATTCTCCTTTTCAAATTTTTCAAATGGAGACCCTGGTGAGTCCATTGCATTGAGACCTTGAGGTCAGGCACAAACACAAAAAAGCAATCCTTTACAGAATACCCCCTGTCGTGTAGGATTTTATTTTATTTATTTGTGTCCGTCCATCTCCTAAGTCCTTTTGAGTGCCTACTGATCCTAAGGAATGCAGTGCCGTGCGCACGCGCATGCCTTGCACAAGAGCATGCGCATAACTAACCCTGACTGATTTCATTGTCGGGTCATAAATGCATATGACAAGGGAACAATCGTAATAAGTGACTTTAACGACTGGTCGGTTAAACTGGACAGTATACATGTTGTAGATGGGGAATTAGATAATAATAACTGCATATTCCAGTTTTTACACGGCATGACAGTCACCTTTCATTTTTTAAGCGGTCGTGGGGTCAAGGCTTTCTACTTATGATCGTTGGAATGTGGAATTTAAATGTTACACGGTTGCAGTTGCCTGCTTACTCATTCACGCACAAAGAGAACCTTTGAATTTGATCGACGGCTGACATAATTTAATCTGGATTGATGATGATGATGATGAGTCGGCCTCCAGTGTATGTATTTAAGAAAATCATACTACGTGGTCAAATACATAGGCAACAGTTTGATGACTCCTTGCTGGTTCTATATTGTTAGTTTTTTGTCAAACTTATCTTATCATTTTTATTGTGCTCATAATGTTTTGTGCTACAAACTTGTAAGCAGTGTCTTCTTCTTACTTGTCAGCTTCAGCTGCTAAGAACTAACAAAGGAGTGTAGAAGTCAAAGGTCAGGTTTCTAGACACAGTGTCTCTAATTTTTCTATTGTCAGCTTTACTTGATCCAAATGACAGCGTTACTCATCTGTAATCTGTTTAGTGATTTTATGTGTCCTACTTTGCACTTCTACTGTTTCACGGTATCAAATCACAATGAAATATTACTAGGAATGAGGACAGTCATTTAAGTTTACAAAAATTTAGACGAGGGCAACTCAATTCGTTCGATTTCTTCACCTGAGATGTGCATAGAGTATAGTTTGACCATAGAGTATCTCCAGAGGTACCTAAGAAGGCCATCGGTTCGAAAGTACATTTTAAAAATAATTGTGTACTAATTCGGCATGCTAATTTTGAAAAAGGAATCGTATCTCATAAGCACTCTTCAATATAAATATTTTAAACGCCGACACGAACAAATTAGCCACAACGTCGGTAACCTTTGATAGAGCTCCTGGAATGCACTTTAGATTTTCCTTTTAAGGTAAACCACCGAAAAAGGTGTTTTCAAAGTCAAGTTTATTTTCTGAATAGAGAACTAAAACACGTGTACGATAATAAATTGTAGGAAAACAGTTAGAAGGATTCACTACTACTTTTATTTCTTTGCACAAAATGTTATGAAGGAGCAGGAGCCCTCGAAATGGCCCCTGAACTGTCTACTTGAAGTCGTTAGACCTGAAGAGCCTCTTTCTTCACTCTCTTGATAAATAAAAAAAAAGGAAAAATCTTGAGTCCATGTTTGGATAATGAAACTTAAAGATGTGAACCGCTAGCAGCAGTAATAACATAACATGAGTCGAAAAGTACATCTGCCCTGCCTCAGAAAATACAGTACATGTGTATTTTATAATAGTAGTAGTGGTTCATTTCTGGACCACAGTAGTGCAGTTCGTAATCGTAACAGCTTCTAAACGGCCCACCAAAGTTGATTCAAGAACTCTTTTTGTGGTTTCCCTGTGGCATTTCTCCATTTCACCATTTTACATTAGTGTTCATTATGAGACAGACGGAGACCACGTATACGTATTTAAGGACCATGTTGTGATGATGTTCGAAAAACAGAGCTGAACAGAGCTTAAGACCACGTGATTATGTACATTAAGATGTCTATGCCATTTCGTTACGGTTTTTCTCCAGTAAATTACTAGTAGGACGCGCAGAACAGATAAAAAGTGTTTGTTTTTCAACCCAGAGTGCCCATCTCCACGTGCTTCTATGTCCTGGAACTTGTAATCTTCAAGACTCCAGACTTCAATTACAAGGAATTGTATTGTCCTGTTAATCAGACCAACCAGGCCTGGAATCTGGAAAGCAAAACAAAAGAGAGGGCACGGACCTTATGGAAAAATGCACGCCGTTGGAATTCTCTGGATTTTCGATATGTTGCAGCTCTTTGCATTCTGAACAACTTTTGTGAAGGTCCTACCCACAAAAGTATACCCGATTGACACTAGAAACACACAAGTGGGCATGTATGAGGGCGTACGATGACTTTCACTTGGGGATAGGGCCTTCAGAGAAGTTGTTAATGATGCCTAGGGCTACAGCATATTACATATCCATGGAATTTCAACGGCGTGCATTTTTCAATAACCTGTGTGCCCTCTTCTTCCTTATGATCGAGAATCATATTTCAATTTCGTCGCCAGAAATATTTTAAATATTCTCAACATGGGTTTTCACAACAAGCAGTTTTAAGATTTGCTCCAAATTTTAAATGGCTCATACTTAGACACCATAATGGTTCTTACAGCATAATTGTTCATGGAACACTTTCCTACCAGTAGGGGTACGTCCTGTCGGTCAAATGGAGAACAAACCCTTCTCTGCGCCTGTAGGAATACATATGACCTTGCCCCAACCACGAGTGTCAATTAGAGCACGTATTTTGATTATACGGATTAACTGTTTGGTAAAAATATTGTGATATTGCGACAAAGCTGGGACATCCGTGATATTTTTTACAGTCGAAAACTGTACCTCGTTAGACTATTGAGAATTTGTTCGACTTCTTGAAGAAGTCATTCGCTCGTTCGGAGTCTGCTGTTCTGTTCTGTTCTGTAGTGTTATTTTAGAACTTTTAGATGAAATGAGTGCACGCACTAACAATAAACTCGTACGAGAGAGTTCAAGTGCAAGTTTCGCAGCTGGAAGCAATGACGATGGCGCTTGCATAATATTTACAAAATCCATTCAACGACTCAGCTTCAGCTTTTTTCATTCGAAGTCATGCTAGGCGAACTACAGGAACGCGACGTTATTTGTTGTTGAGAAAATTCTCAAGTGCGAGAACAGGAGACGAATAAATATAATAACTTTGAAATTGAACTTGTTGAAATTTCGAGCAGGGTCTACATTTTACGTACATGGTATATTTTTCTCACTTTCTTCGAGTCGTTCGAGCTGTAGAGTAAGCATTGCCATCGGGCCTAAAATTGAGCAGTAGCGGAGGCACTTACAAGTAATGGAAGTAAGGCTCGGATCAGATCAGATAATTCGGATAAGATATCAGATCAGATCAGATACGGATCAGATAATTTTTAATTT
>JAQFYE010003412.1:0-15389 GCA_034694305.1 Protaphorura glebata
TATCTGATAAGAAGTTTCGGATCGGATATCTGAGAATCTGATCTGATCTGATATCTGATCTGACATCTGATCAGATCTGATAAGATATCAAATATCAGATATCCGAAATATTTTGTGTACTAGGAGTAAAATAAATGTTATTTATTCCTTCGGTTGAGCAGACCATGGCAATAAAAAATATGTGAAATTGATTTCTTTGAGCTGGTTAGTAGTAGATGGAACAATAGTTTAAAGAATATTGCGGTTTCCATCAAGATTTTAAGCACAATGACAATGACATGCATACGTGTCGGGTTCACAGATCATCTCGTTGGAACGACAAATTCGACACCACCGCTGAATTCTATTTCCATAGGTACTGATGTGAATTCTGGGAATAATATCCCTTCTGCCAGCATAGACTGTAGAAAAGGAAAGGAAATTTTCCATCATTCCAGTAGTGCATAAATTCTTTAGGCTTCTGCCAATTTATGAATTTATATAACTGTGAGAATATGATCTCTTTTATCCCATCACACATATCTTTCACCCTGACCCATAGTGGATAAAAAGTTAACATTGCTGGGGACGGAACCCAGGTCTTATTCTTTTCCGGAGAATATGCACTACCACTGTGCTACAATGTTATTTCCACTATGCTTGTGAATTCAACCTCCCTTTGAATGTACATCCCATTGGTATGGGTTGTTACATAACACTCGTTCCTTTCTCTCTTACTCTTTTTTTCTGAAAACGAAGTAACGCAATTTAAAAATACATAATTTTGTTTGCTATACAAATTTAAATATTTCCAAGGGTGAAGGAAAAAAGTGGCACAATGATGCTACGATGGATTGACAATGACACAAAAATTATTGAGAAGATACATTTCGACTCTGGTCGGGATGTAAATGCATTTTCCGAATAATCTGTCTCCGAATTTAATAACCGCGAAGTGGCCCCCGTAATCAAAAGGCTCGATTTTTTTCGACTCAACTGCTCACGCGCGCAATTTCTTCCCTGGAATTAGATATCTGATCGGATATTTTATCACATATCTGTTCCAATCTGATCTTATCTGATATCCGTCAGATAAAAATTAAGGCCGCTATCTGATCTTATCCGATATCAGATCAGATAAAAATTAAAAATTATCTAATCCGTATCTGATCTGATCTGATATCTTATTCGAATTATCTGATCTGATCCGAGTCTTATCAAAAAGTCAGTAAAACAGATTAAATGAATCGGTGGAACATAAACGTCTCAAGGTCTGTAACTGTATGTATCTCCACTTAAGACCTCGCCAAAGCCACTTCGTAAAAATAGAATGGCTGTCGTCTACCGGCATTACGGGCCAACCCGGTGACCAAACTCTGGGATTGGAACTGGAGGAGCTTCCTGAAAAGACCGAAGATGGAGCTACGGCAACTCAAGCCCAGAAGCTGATTAAGGACGTCGCGGTCGAATGTTCTGGATGGAGGCTAAGCCAGGGAGAAGAAAGGAGAAGGAGCGAGGACGAAACGAACAGTTACACAGCAGAAATTGCCGAGCACAGACGTGCCACGAATTCGACTTCCACTCAAAGTACTTTTCTAAGTACTTTACCACTAAACCACTAAAGTTAAACCACTAAAGTTAATTTTCATTTTTGAGTTAAAAAGTTAATTAGCCGCTGACGGGGGATTAATTGAGAATTTGGTTAATCTAGGTCAAGAAGTGATCGAGTAGTAACTCTAGAAAAACCCAAACTAGTAAAGAATTCTACATATTGGGCTAGACGCCATTTTGAATTTACTGAATTCCATTGTATTGAATTATTTTATTATTTTCTTAATTCTTGTAATATATTTGTGTGAGTGGATCTACGATAATGACACATTTTATAGTTAAATTAACTTCTTTGTGCTCCGCATCGATCATTCGCATAAATTCAAGAATCCGGACGCCAGATTTACGACCTGAAAGTATAAACTAAATAACCACACAACGAACAATAGAACAATTGAGCTATCGGAGTAAATACCAGTGTGGTGGTATTTTTCAATGACCCTGGACAAAATGGATATATCAGGTTATTCCGTTACTATATTAGTATATAGTTAGTTACTATATTATCCAATCCAATCAACTTTTATTTGACGTAGCGTTAGCTTTATCTACAAAATGTTACAATACAAGTCACGATGTTAAAACAAAGGAATGTTAACTGAATCAGGTACACGGCTGTGTAGCACTTGGAAGGATAAGAAAAAAATGAGAAAACCCCACCCCACCCTTTCAAAATTGGAGGGTAGTAATTACTCCCAAGTTATGCCATTCCCCGATTAAGTAGTTCACGAGTACGTTTCACTTGCATATTAAATTACGATGGCGCGACGACTTTCGGGTTATGAGAGCAGGCACCACAATCCTCGTCTGGAATTCATCAAATCACCAAATTTCGACTGGTACAAAAACTACACATCCAAAGCTATCACGTGTTCCAGGAAGGTGGCGTTGCCATGAGTCGGCTGTAGCCACTGTAACTCAATCGGGTGCTATGAGTCCGAGGTCATCTGGAGGGCATTCCGACCAAGCAGAACAAATGCCTTAAGCGTCACCGGTCTTCACAGGTAGACGGGATCACAATGGAAGAGACATGCCCATCCTGTAGTCGCCATCGAGATAGATAAGATATCTTGCAGACCAGACGAAGAATGTAGAAGGCTTTTCACAGTCCGGAGGGAGGCACGTCTGGGCCACGGTAATTTCCACACGTCAATCAACAACCCGGTCGCAGCTGAAGGCAGGGATCTGGAACTATCGCGAACAGTCACGAATTGTCAGCATTTATTCACAAATGCGATAGCCCTACGGCCTTATAAAGGCATTGTCTGTACTAGCGTTGTAAATGCCCAAAGTGCCCGGAAATATTCCCGGGAATATTCCCAGGAATATTGCCGGGCACTTTGTTTTAGTGCCCAGGCGGGCACTTTCAAATTAAAATTTTGGGAGAAGACAATGTTTGTCATTCTAACTCGTCCCGCAACTCGAAATTACGTAAAAGTTGAAGAATTATGCCAAAATCTTGGTGGGAGAATTGCCTGTAACGGTGTATATTTATTCCTCGCACCAAGTCAAGAGTCTATGTAAGTCAACTAGAAGTCACTGGAGTGAAATACAAAGAGAAAGCGTTCGGTGGATATTAACAACAGCATACGATGAACCTATCCTTATGCATATTCCTTGTCAACCGTTGAAACATAGAAATTGCAGTACAATACAAATACAGAATTTCTGTCCGGCCGAAACGTTGTACTATATTGTACGCGTGAGACTACATTCAATTCTCAATAGTGCCCAAAGTGCCCGAGAATATTCCCGAGGATATTCCCGGGAATATTCCCAAAAAAGAAAATGCCCGGGCATTTTACAACGCTAGTCTGTACACGTACCACTGATCGTGGACAAAAACACAGGTATCCACAGCCGAGAGTTAACGACGCCCGAGCGAAGAGAACACGTCCATCCACGACCGTGGTCCAGACGCGATTGTTTACTATATTATATCATATAAATTATTTCTGGTCAAGGCTTATCAGCACTCTTTGACGTAAGGGTAAAGACGGTGAAATGAAGGAACGGAAGGCAAAGGACAAAGATACCGGCCAGCCTCCAGGCCCCAGGCCCAGCCTCCAGGCCCGGCCGGCCAGCCAGTTCATCAACACTGCCATAATTCAATACAAAGGTCAACTTTACTAACCTAAACCTAAATGTTTGTGGAGTAGCCCCCCTTTCAATATTGTCATCGCATTAGCTAATCAATGGTATTATTTTCAAATTGTTTAGAAAAAACGTCCCTGACGTTCGCCGCGTAAGTTCAGCCTACCTTTATGACTTTGGTAAATGTGATTAACTGCGAAATTACAATTGTTGCAGTTAAGTAATAATAGTTGCAATTGATCATTGTCATAGTCCCGAATGCAATTTTTGAAACCCATTAAATATTTTCTAAAAGGGTGCGTAATTGAAATTGTAGCTTTTAATTTAATATAATATTCCTTTCAAATACTTCATATTTTGACTATGAAATAGATAATTCAAAATCAGTGAGACCTAAGACCCTGATAATTTACGATGGATATTATAATTTAGTTGTATCAATTATTTCTAGTGGACTCGGATCGGCGTGAACAAAGTGAAACCTGAAGTTAAAATTATTCTTACATTATTCATTAAGTTGGGCTCTTGCATTTTCATGCAATGATTTAGAGTTAACTACGATTAACAAAAATGGTGCCATCAGTTGGAGATGCGATTTTGACGTCGATTTAACCCATTAGAGGTGGCACGCCTACAAACTGATCTATTTTTAGCATTGTTAGAAAAAAAAATTAACGAAAGTATAATATGATTACCTGCCATGAGCATGTCTGTGCAAGAATTGATAGACACTTTCTCCTGAAAATGTCTCCAGCGTCTTATATCAAAGTAGAAAGTTTTTGAAAAAATTGGCACATGCTAACTAATATATTTTGAAATAGTTGAATTTGAATGAAAAAGTCGTATCGAATATTTTTCGAGTATTTGACACTTTAAATAATAAAATTAACTCTTACCGCCAAACTGTAACACACGTGCACAGACCGCTCAGACAGACTGTCGTCTGCATAGGATGGAATAGTGACGCTGCGCACGTGTGTTTGTTGTAACAGACGGACTATTGCATTTCCGATCAAATCAAATATTCAAATTAAATATCAAAATTAGTTCGGTACACCCAAATTCAGGAACATGACCCAACTTTCTTCCATCGCTATGACATTCTGATTGTTGAAAAATTGACTAAAGACCCCACCCTAACTCTTCAGTGCACTTTGCGCTATATCAGCTTTGATAATTCTTGGCCAAAAGGCATGCATTGATATCAATGAGGCTACTCTTCACTGACTCTGACTCTAGAGACGCAATTATCCCAGAAAGATAAGCAAAGATCTCTGTGGATCCTTTACTCTGTAAAAATACCCAACCATACAGGGGATTAGGAAACAGATTGACCAGGAATTGAACCCTGGACCTGATAGAATGAGCTCGGGACTCACTACGCTGAGCTAACTGAGCTTTCCCGACTTTCTGACAGTCTGAGTTGTTGTTGAATTTATAAACATCCGTAAAATCTACAATTTTTTAGAAGAGTTGGCCGTTTCCAAGGTATTCGGCAACCGCGCTCATCAGTCTAAACAAAATAACATCACGATATATCTCAATAGATAATTTTCAAATGGTATAAAAATAATAATTCAGACTGTGTTTTAAATTTGGCGACTTAGTTATATTAAATAGCAAGCTCTATTTGTTTCATTTGCAAATGAACGTTTTAATGAAAATCATGTGTTGTGCTAAACCTAAATTATCCGACGAAATGTTCTACGGGGAAGAGTACTCGACTTTTCAAAGCTTGCCGCCTGAGGTAATGAAATAATTTCATTATTACAAGATTTATATTGATTCACCAGGTCGTCAGGTGCTTTTTTAAAAATACAAAAATTTTAAGTTCTTTTGATTGATTTGATTGATTTTCATGTTTTGATTACAGATGATCGTTCCGATTTTAAGTTTTGTAGGCCTGGAGGGAAAACAACTGGTTCGTTTGGTTTGCAGACGATGGCGGTGGGTTTTGGATCATCCAGATGCGGGACTCATTTGTTTCAGAATGACTAATGGAAAGATGACGGAAAACTCAATTCAATACCTTTTGAAATCTCAACTCCACATTGACCACCTTGTACTCAAGGACCTGAAAGTGACGTGGCCTTCCATGACCTATTCTCGAAATAAGTTTCCTCACATTCGACAACTGACATTGGGATCAGGGAACTCCGAGCAGTCGATGATTAGCGTCTTGCAGTATGGATGCGCACGGACGAAGTCACTTGCTCTGGATAACTTCTGTTTCAGTCATGTCCGATTGGATCTTCTGTCACGTGTCCTGTCAGGAATGAGGTGGAATCAAATGACCGAATTGAACCTCGCAGTCACCGCTGACGTAAGTGTCACTCTCTTGCAAGGGGTATTCGAACTATATTTACCTTGTTCTTTTCACAAAATGCGGTATGTACCGATACTCGACTATTAGACCACCATTCTTCCGATGTAATGTGAGTTAAGTAAAACGCCGAGAACTACGATTCGGTAAATCTTTACTCGTTGTAGCTGTAGCCAGGAGTTTTATGAGAATGCATAATCTCTAATTACACAAAATGACATTTTCTAGAGTGATGCTAGAGTCGAATATACTCATCAGAATAATGTGGATGGAATTGAATTGATTTTCAAAAAAGGAAAAATCCCGAACCTCAGAGTACTAAGTGTGAACGTAATCTCGTTTGGAAGATCTGCCGGAGTCACTAAACTGATGTCAAGCTTTGCGATATTTCTCGAGCGTCACTCGAAAACTTTAAAAGAACTCCGACTCGACCTTTTTCTCCGTCTCCATCCAAATCGCCAAAAAGCATCAATTTCCGCAAATATTCCTGCCCCGTTGTTCCCAGCGGAACTTCAAGAATCTGTTGCCCGAACTTTGAAGTTGGAATGCCTGGACATCTCGACAACATGTGCTAATTCTCTGGTCCGCCTCGGTATGTGTGTCGCTTATTTCTATCAAACTCAATAGGCAGACTTTGGTCAGTTAATTCCGTATTAGGAATAAATTGTTAAATTACAATTACGGAATATGTAATTGGAATTGTAATTTTATTTTATTGCATTCTAATTATTGTCCCTCTAGTGGCAGAAACCCTGATTCTCAATATTATTAATAAGAAGCACTATTTTCCTTCCTTTCATTTTAGTACCACCCTGTCTGTGGGAATCAGAAAATCTCAACAAGTTGACCTGGCGTACCAAATGGGGTTACACCATGTTGAAGTGGAGTCCGCCACCTGGCACTTCTGACCCCATCCAAACACTCATTGAACGAAGCCGTGATACATTAACCAACCTGACAATCCATTTTATCCATGGTGACATTGGCGTTGACGCATTTGAAATTTCTTGGCTTGAGCCGTGCCTGCATTTGAGAGAATTAACCATCAACAACTGTGACAAATTTTTGAGCTTTAATGTACAGCTTCCGACAGTGAGAAGACTTGACATTGACTTCATCACAGATTTCAAGTCCATTGCAAACATGAGTAATTGGATCTCGCAGACATACCCAAATCTCGAAACCGTTCAATTTTCAGTTCGTTTTTCTACTGTGATTCAAAATTCGCAATTCGACTGGATTCAAAATTTGTTGGTTTTACCGGGACTCCGAAAGATTCGATTTCGGTTTACGTTCTGCTCATTTGAAGAATCACGTTATCACTTCTCTGGACCGAATTTGATCCGTGAATACTGCAGTGACAAAGGAAGACTCTTGTACAGGGGGCAAACCCAAAAAAAACGTCAAGACTACTCGAATCAGTCGGAGGCGTGCCTCATCAAAGTACTTCCATTTCAAAATTTTAACTAAAATGAATGAACAAAAGACATACGCCGCCTAAAAATAGTATGTACCTCTCTGGAATAAAACTATAAAGATTTTTGAATGATGACTGCACCATGAAGTTCAGTTTTTACATAAATACATAAAATACAATTAAGCGCAATTCGTAAATATTTTTCAACCGAGTTTACCTTCGTAGAATGCAGTGCTTGTTTTGTCTCACCGTACATTTATTGTTAGACGGACAGTTGTCAAAGTTGCCTTCAGAGCAGACCCGTGACCCGTCCGGATACATTTCACCTGTCATCATAAATTACAAATTTCATGAAACCAAAACTTATCAAATTGTCATACTGCAATGTTCAAGAAAGACCTTGAGTTTCTCTTTTCCAAATAATTGAACCTGATATAATGCTGAGGGTCACTCGTATTATTATGCTTCCACCTGCAGCCAACTTTTTTTAGAATCCGATGAACGTAGAGAGGCAAGGGCGGATTCCTGACCGGTTTACCTGAACCATCAAATTTGGCGGAACTAATCCAAGTTTCAAATGTCAGTGAAAATTAAATACCTCAATAAGTCAAGGAAAATAGATTAAAAGAATCTGTGAAACGCAAAGTTTTGAGACATTCTGTATTTGTATGCGTCTTCACTTAAGAACTTATCAATGCCGCGGCGCACGTCTAATTTTGAAGTAGAATATCTCCTACATCCTTTAAGATTCTGTATAAAATGAATATACCTAGTTTCTGAATCAATAATATATTGTATTGATTATTTCTAGCGGACCCGTGAAGGTCTTCCAAAGTTTTTAGGAGTTGTCTGTTTCCAAGACAACTTTGTGGTCCTCACCTCAGTCAACAAAACAACAAAATTATCATGTCACGGATACTCCACCGAGAATTTTCAAATAGTCATAAACTAATTCCTGTATTCGTGTTTTAAATTTGTCAAAATAATTAAATTCTTCAGTTTAACTGCATTTATTTCACTTGGAATAGCACGTTATAATTGGAATAAAAGAGTGTCCAGGATACGACAACGAGAGAGCCCGCTTTATCCCAACGTTCGGGAGTAACGACATTCTCCACTTCCTTTTTGGTCCGGATACTGTTGACAGTAGACCCCGACAGGTTTTCCACTTCCTTAGTAAGGTGCTCCAAAATAGACCCCCCAATTAAGCATCGTAACTTGACCTGTAATTTACTATCTGAACTATTTACTACCCATCTGACGAGTAGACTAAAGTCTATAAAATTTATTCATTCATTAATGTCACCCTCCCCCTCTTCTGGTTGAGCGGGCCGCAGGCCTTCTGTATATATGCACAAATATAACCTCCCCCCGTTTCACACCATACCCGTGCAGAGACCACGAAATGATGAACTTCCCACGAAACCACAAACGTAACAAAATTTTTCCCTTGTGAGTAATAATTTGATACGGCCTTTGGCTATGTCAATTAATTACTTGGACTCCTGAGCCCAAGTTCATCATCATTGGAATAATGTGTTGTGCTTAATTCAAATTATCAGACAAAATGTTTTACGGGGAAGAAGATTCACCCTTTTAAGATTTGCCGCCCGAGGTAATCTAATCATTTTATTATTACAAGATTTAGTATTGATTTATATTAGGAACTTTTTTCTAAAATATACAAATATTACGATTACTTGCAGTTGATCGTTGAGGTCTTAAGTCTTGCGGACCTCGAGGAAAAGCAATCGGGTCGTTTGGTTTGCAGACGATGGCGGTGGATTTTGGATCATCCAGATGCGGGACTTCTTTGTTTCAAGCTGATTAGCGGGACATGACGGAAAACTCGGTTCAATGCCTTTCGAAGTCGCAACTTTACATTGAACATCTTGTACTGAAGGACGTGAAAGTGACCTGGCCTTCAATGACCTACTCTCGGAATATGTTTCCTCCTATTCGAAAACTTACGTTGGGATCAGACAATTCTAATCAGTCGATGATAACCATCTTGCAGTACGGATGCGCACAGGCGGAATCGCTTACATTGGATATCAACTGTTTGAGTGATTTTCAGTCGAAAACCCTATCGCGTGTCCTGTCAGGAATGAGGTGGAATCAATTGACCGAATTGAATATCAAAGTAATGGCTGAATAAAAATGTCAGTTTCACTCTTACCATAGATAACCGACTTATCTTCGCCTTGTCCTTTTACCAATATTCGGTCTATATCGATGCTCCACTGTACGACCACTATTCTTTCGTAGTAGTCAATGTTAATCAGAACGCCGAGCATAGGATTCTGTAATTCTTTAGACGTAGCCATGAGTCTGATTTCACAAAATGTAATTTTTTAGACTGATGCATGCTCGAATATCGTTGGGTCAATAATATTGAAGGAATGTAGTTGATTTTCAAGAAAGCAAAAATCCCGAACTTAAGAGTACTAGGCTGGGACTTACGCTCCTCTGTTGGAGAAAATGAACCTCTTTCTGGAACCACAAAACTAATGTCAAGCTTTGCGATTTTTCTCGAACATCACTCGAAGACTTTGAAGGAACTCCGACTGAAGCTTTCTCTGGGTTTCGTTCAAACAAACCATGGGATGATATCAACCTTCCCAAATCCATCTGCTCCATTGTTCTCAGCGGAACAGCAGGAATCTGTTACCCGAGATTTGAAGTTAGAGCGCCTGGACATCTTGACTTCACATTCTGATGCTCTGCTCCATCTCGGTACGTTTCTCGTTTTTTCAGTTTCAATAATAGCCTAGACAGGACAGTGTAGTGGTGAACGTGCTCATTCTACAATGTCAATGGTGCGAGGTTCGTCCTCTGTGTCGACAGTACCACATATTACTGAGTTTCCCTCCTTCAGAGTGATTATTAATAATAAACATCTTTCTTCCTTTTTCATTGTAGTACCGCCATGTGTTTGGGAATCACAAAATCTTACTAAGTTCACGTGGCTTCCGATATGGCGCATCTGGTTGCACACAAATCCGTTATCTGGCGCTGCCAAGCCTATGCAGGCACTAATTCAACGAAACCGGAATACACTGACCAGCGTGACAACCAGTTTCATAATCGGTGATATTGATGTTTAACCCTTTGAACTTTCTTGGCTCGAGTCATGCCCTCATTTGACAGAATTAACCATCGACTACTCTGACGCATTTTTGAACGTTCAATTAAAGCTTCCGACAGTGAAACAACTTCACATTGGCGTCATCATGGATTTCAGGTTCAACGAAGGCATGAGTGCTTGGATCTCGCGGACATTCCAAAATCTCGAAACAGTTCAATTTTCGGTTGGTCTTACTGATGTGCTTCAAAATTTGAAATTGGATTGGATTCAAACTTTGTTGGTTTTACCAAGACTCGGAAAGATCCGATTTCAGATTATGTACTACTGCCTTACATAATTAGAGCCCTTCAGTGGACCGAATTTGATCCGTCAATATTGCAGTGACAAAGCAAGACTCATGTTTGGGGGGAGAAAACAAAGAAAACGGCAAGTCAACACGAATCCATCGGAGGCGTGCCTCATTAAAATACTTCCAAATCAAAATTACAACTGAAATGAATGAACAAATGACTTCCGTGTACAAATATTATGTGCGCAACCCTCGCTTTGTATAAAATATAACTTTGAATAAAAAATGATAAAATTTTAAATACGACTTTACACCACGAAATTGAGTTGTACCTTACAACTCAATCCAAGTTTTGTCTTTCGTGTAATTGGAGAAACGAGTGTTTATAGTTCTAAAGACAATTACCGGCATATAGTCCAACTCACGTTCAGAACAGGAGTCTCCACCTGTCGCGAAAAATTGTAAGTGTAATGTTCAGTTCAATTCAATTCATTCAGACGCCACACCCTATACAAGACAGGTCATTAGGTTGCTTAATTATAACAAAAACGGCAAAATTTAAGGAATAAGTTTCCCGATACAATTATGATCAATTAAAATACATAATTAAGCTTAAACAATATATGAATACTATAGAGAATGTCTTGCTATTCAGCGAGAAAATGTTGCTGATATTTAAGGAACCTTGCTGTATGGGAAAGGTTTAGGGTAAATACTCTTTTGAATTAGGAATGGAATTTGACACAAGGAATCAAATCAACGAAGAATCAGTTTTTCTTGTCAAAATTAAGTTGTGAATTGAACTTTCTTGACCGGTTTTAAACTTGAATTGACACACTGTAAACCAAAACCAATTTGGTGGAAATAATTCCCGGAGATTCAAATGTAAATGTAAGTGAGAAGTAAAATTTTCAAACTTGGTCGAACAACATCTGAAAAAGGTCATAGAAATAGCGCAGAAGGATCAGCGGACGATTCGAAGAAAAATATTTTCAACGTGATTTAGGTGCTGAATTTTTACGATGATGATGATGATGATGTTGGGAGTCGGGTTACTCGAACACCAACACTTAATTGACATGGCCAAAAGCCGAATCAAAAACTTTTATTTGTACACATATATACAGGGTATCTTGTCTTAAATCACTTTGTTTTTATTATCATCCATTTTCTTGTCAGATCAGCGTTCAACTGGTGCATGGTGTACTCAGTTAAATTCAGGGTCATCAGTGGATAGTAGAAAATATTATTACAAAACAAGGTTAAAACCGGAAAATACATATTCGTCTCCCGCGGCCTCGAGGTTTTGAACCAGAATCAACATTAATTATTATGATTGATATTCTCACAGTCTTGACACACATTAAGTCCTACCTACCACACCACAATCATTACAGTTACGTAATTTTAATGTCAATTGATTACTTTCAAAACTCCAGAATGTAATTTGAGAATGCAATTTAATACTACTTAAAAATGTGTGAATATTGCAATTGAAACTTGTTACCGAATTCGTGTACTTTTCAAAATGCTTCGACTACCAAGAAATGCAAATTCAAAGTCAATAAAATAATAGGACCCGATAATGTTTAGGATGGATTATTCTTTAACTGTCATAATTATTTATAACGGACTCTGCAAGGCGTCGCTTGACAACAGCTAAATGTTGTTGATTTTATTTACTCGTCCGTCAATTTCACAATTCTTGGAAGGATTTGTCCGTTTCCGAGGTAATCGTCAAAACGGTGCTCCTCAGTCTAAACAAAATTAAATCACGGATACTCCAGACAGAGAATTCTCGAATGTCAAGAAGATAATTCCGCTAATCGTGTTTTAAGTTTCCCGAATTAGTTGTATCACATAAGTTTAACTGCATTTCACAATGTTATGATCAAAATCATGTGTTGTACTTAAATTGAATTATCAGACGAAATGTTTTACGGGGAAGAGGATTAACCTTTTCAAAATTTGCCGCCCGAGGTAAATGTTTTTTGCTTAGATACACGGTGGAGGGTGAGGGGTTCCTCCCTCTCAGATACGATAAGCCGCCATTCGATTCACAGTGTGTCATAACTGAATTCCGGCATCGTGCAACTCAGGATAAGGTAACAAGTCCGAGGTATTTATAAATATACATTTTTATTTCTTCCAGATGATCGTCGAGGTCTTAAGTCTCGTGAACCTCGAAAGAAAGCGGTCGGCTCGATTGGTTTGCAGACGATGGCGGTGGATTTTGGATCACCCAGACGCTAGAATGGTTTCTTTCAAACTGACGATCAGAGGAAAGATGACGGAAAACTCAATTAATGCCTTCTGAAATCCCAACTCTACATTGACCACCTTGTACTCAAGGATTTGACAATGACGTTGCCTACGATGACCTACTCTCGGAATAAGTTTCCTCCTATTCGAAAAATTACATTGGGACCAGGGAACTCTAACCAGTCGTCGATTACCATTTTGCAGTATGGAGTCGCGCAGACGGAGTCCCTTACATTGGATACCTTCTGCTTGAGCCGTGTCCGATTGGCCGTTCTGTCACGTGCCGTGTCAGGAATGAGGTGGAATCATTTGACCGAATTGATCCTCAATGTCATTCCTCACGTCAGTGACAACAAAAAATTGCAATATTTCTCTCACGAAACCAAATTAAAGCATTTGTCTCGAAATGTTGATAAAAACAAGCGCTCAATACACCCTGTATTTACGTAATGCGGTACCTAATCCATAATTGAACAAAATGATGTTTTCCAGATTTCTGCTCCGGGGCAATTTCCTGGGTACGAGTGTCGCAAGAATTCACAGAAAAATAATGTCAAAGGAATGGAATTGATTTTGAAGAAAGCGAGAATCCCGAACCTCAGAGTCCTTAGTCTGGACTTATTATTCCGGTTTGGAAACGATGATTTCTGTGCCGAAATCGTACAAATGATGTCAAACTTTATGATCTTCCTCGAGCATCACTCGAAAACTTTGAAGGAATTGAAACTTTGTCTCTATTCACTCAATCGAGAAATATTGGCTTTCCCAAAACTTTCTGTCCCATTGTTCTCAACACAACAGCAAGATTATGTTGCCCGGGTTTTGAAGTTAGAACGTCTGGAGATCTGGACTTCACATTTCGACGCTCTGGTCCACCTTGGTATGTGTGTCTCACTTGAATTTTCTAAGAAAGTAATTAATTGCATTCTGAGAATAATTGACCCAAGCCAGATTTACCGGATAATTAATAATAATAAACATATTCCTTCTTAATTTTAGCACCGCCATGTGTCTTGCAATCTGAGAATCTTACCAAGTTGAACTGGCATCCAATGTGGGGTCCGTTCAGGTCTTTGCCTCCGGCTTACAGGAACTCGGGGTTCTTGACTGGGATCAACTTCATGATGCGTGAACTAATGGTACCACCTGGCGCTATGCGATCACTCATTGAACGAAACCGAAATACACTGACCAACGTGGCAATCAGATGTATCAATGGTGGCAATGACGTTGACCCGTTTGAAGTTTCTTGGCTTCTGTCCTGCCCTCATTTGAGAGAATTGACCATTACCAACTGTGGCAAATTTTTCAGCGTGAAATTACAGCTTCCGACAGTCAGGAAACTTGACGTTGGCCTCATCAGGAGTTTCGAGTCCATGGAAAACTTGAGTACTTGGATCTCGCGTACATTCCCAAATCTCGAAACCGTTCAATTTTCAGTTCATCTTATTACTTGGATTCCAAACTGGGAATTCGATTGGCTTCAAAATTTGTTACTTTTACCAAGACTCGAAGAGATTCGATTTCAATTTACGTACTGGGTTTGGAAAGAATCTACGGTATCACATCTTCACTTGGCTGGACAGAATTTGATCCGTGAATATTGCAGTGGCAAGAGAAGGCTGATGTTCAAAGGAGAAACACAACGTGGACTTGAAGACGGGTTTTTCGTCTAGGTCGTGCCTCATCAAAATACTTCCAATTCAAAATTCTGACTGAAATAAATGAACAAAATACTACTATGCATAAAAATTATTATGCACATTTTATGTATAAAATATAAGTTCGAATAAAGTTAACAAGGATATGATTCTCTGAATGATGACTTTGCACCATGAAGTTTCAATTATTGTGTTAAGTCAGTTCAGTCCGTGGAACTCATAAATATTTTTCAAACGAATGTATGTCCATACAACTCCAGCGCCAGTTCCAAATCATGGTGGGGTGGGGGCGGTGGACGATTTAGCGAAAATCCGCATAACAAGACGGATTACTGACGGGGTTGTAAATTTCCGATTTTTAATAAATTGATTGGACTGACGTCAACAAAAATTTGATTGAGATTAAGACGAGCCAATTTCAAAGTAGTATGAGTGATAAAAAAAACATATTTTTTACAGGTGATATGCACTTGATAAATCAATATTTGTATGTGGATCAGCACTTAAAAGCTCGGCAACGGAGCTACGCACATCTGAATTGAGGTCGCCCTAAGATAAGTTTTGTTTGGGACACCATGGGGTCCTACATTATCCCATGGGCCAAAATGAATCCCATAACTTCCCATGCATAATCTCCCATGGAACAGGTCCTATGGGATACACAA
>JAQFYE010003413.1:0-15389 GCA_034694305.1 Protaphorura glebata
AAATGCATGGACCCGGACCAGTCATTTGGTCGAGTTAAATCGATCCAATCTCAACATGAAGCACTCAGTGTGCTGTGGGCAAGACTACCGCTTCCCACCTCCATGTCCCGAGTTCGACTGCTCGCGACTTCAAAAAAAAGTTTTTCAATTTTTTATTTCAAAATAATTTTAAAAATCTCTTTCAAAACATTTTATTTCATAAAATATTATTTTATTCTCAAAATTAACAAACATTTTTTAAATAATAATAACAAAATAATTTTAAAAATTTATAACTATTTTTTAAATGTTTATAATTATTTTTAAAATGTTTATAATTATTTTTTATTTTTATAATGTTAAGGGCGCAACATCCTACTTAATCACTACTGGCCTGTCCTAAATGTGCACTGGCGGCGGGAGGAAGATTTCGAGTCAAAACATGCACGGCTCCATACACACAAAGCACTAAAAGCTGTGGTTGCAAAATCCAGGTAAGGTCATTAAGGAGAAAATATGAACAGTAGCACTGGTTGAAAAATACATGGAATACATTATGTAAATTTTTTCTCAAATTTAAAAAAAAATAAAAAAATTGGACCCTATGTGGATAACTGTAAGTGGAGAGCATGTAAAGACGACGAAGAGGTCAAATGTGGGCCACCAGGAGCTCAAGAGAAACATAGTATCTGCGTAAGCAAGGAGGTGAGACATTTGACTTGTGTGTACCTTCCCATTGTGTACGTTAATAGCTAGAGTTTGAGTTTGGACCTATGACCTTTGACCTAAATGTAAACAAACCAATATATAATAATATGTGTTTAATTCAGTGCAAGGCGGCTGGGGCAGTGTGCAACAACAGAATCTGTTGGGAGTGCAATTGCTGTGGAGACAAGTGTGACTACAATATTTCCAAAATCAAGTAAGACCTTCAGTTCACAACTTGTGTCCATAGTTATGAACATTTAATTCCAATCAACTTTATTCAACAGGAGTACATGTACGGCATAGTTGTCCAACATGATGGTACCGTCAAACTGCAGCAATCAGAACCTCCGCTCTGCTCTGCAATTCTATCTTACGTTTCAATCTTTTTCTTTCACTCTACTTCACTACATTGCACACCGGATGATCAAAATTAAATATGCTTACGTTATAATGGCTCGCTCTTGATTGATTGATTGATTTATTCAACTGTCAGACCGATTTCACATATACCTGTTCTTTAAGCCACGGGGACAGACTACACACTACAATATACATAAAATACCAACACTCCATAACCAATACTTACAAATATCAGAATTATTTACCTCATGAATGACAATCAGTTAATAGTCTTATCATATTATTATTATCTTAGTCATTAGTCCTTGTTTAAATTCCAGTTATTTCCATTTAACCGCCGAGTTATTCTATACATTACCCATGATCCAACACACAAATTTCTTTTGTTCTGTCTTGTATATTTACATAGAAATTAAGCCCATTAACATTCAATCCAAACTTCATAAATTTCTAAAATTTCGTCATAAGTAAGAAAATTTTAATTACGAATTCGTTCATAGGAATTTTTTTTTGTATAGGCAATAAAAATGTAGTGTTGGATTGATCAATTAAAAAATTAGTTATCACATGTCAATGATTTAGAAAAAAACTATTTTTTTTGTAATGAATTTAATGTTCGTAACAATCACAACACCACACCAATTACCATTTTGTCATATAAGCATCAGGGCTGGTAATCCGAGTCGGAATCGGAATCGCAAAATATTCGAAAATTTTCTGATAGTCGGAATCAGAAGCCACTAAAATAATTGGAATTGGGATCGGAATCAAAAATTGGAATGCAAATTCTAAACTAATCGGAATCGGAAGAGAAATTGATATTTTTGTGTGCTTTTACGATTCCCTTTCCAATAGTGTAAATTAGCAGACAAAGTTGTCCAATTCTGCAAAAGTGTGGGAATATTTTGTTTTTGCTGTCACGTTCAGTGGCAGTCAGTCCTATTTAAAGGCCAGGTATGGTAATCGGAATCGTAAATAAAATTAGAATCGAAAAATAATCGTAATTATGATTGTCATCGGAATCGGAATCGAAAGATAATCGTAATTACGATTGTAATCGGAATCGGAATTAGAATCGGAATCGAAAAATTTATGATTGTAATCGGAATCGGAATTAGAATCGGAATCAAAAATGAAATAGATAATCGTAATCGAAATAATGTAATAATCGAAAAAGTACAGTCGGAACAGGAAAAAATAAATTCGATTACCAGCCCAGGCGAGACGTATTAAAATTATCCAGACAGTCATTGGGAGAAGAATTGTGAGTACTTGAAACGGTACTATGGATCTAACTTGGACAAATTGGTTGTTGTCAAGAAGAGATGGGACCCATAGAAATATTTCAGGGTTGAAGCGTCTATACCCGTCAGATTATAAAATATGTATGGCGTATTCCCAATTAAAATAAATCCTCCATATGTCTAGATATTTTCGAATTTCGTTCAGAAGAAAAATGATAATTCCGTGTTGTGTTTTAATTTAATTATTTAATCTCAACAGAATCTCATAACTTTTATAAAATTTGACATATTTTAATAGAATTAAAAGTGTAGAGGGTGGGAAGTACAGGCAATAGCGGAGTGAGGAGTAGAAGGCAGGAGTCAGCTCACGCATTAGAATTTTAACGAATTCGAATTTTGTAACGGGTGAAAAGTGCGTGGCCACGTGGGCAGTGACATTGTGTAGTGTTATATTTATTGATGTCTTTTCGGAGAACTACTGACTGTGGTAGCTCAGAGAAATCTTATTCACTGAATCCGACTCAATTTTTCCTGTAAGAAACAAAGCCATGTTTACAAATATAATACTTAAGCCATTTTTTAGAAGAACTTCTAAATTTTACCTGGTTTGAGCAAGGTATGCGAATGTGCAGACACTTTGAAGGAAAGCGTCCAACCCATAACCTCCGTAATCCCTCTCCCCGTAACTGGATTTCAACTCCAAGAGAGCCACGTTGTCAAATTTGAAACCAAGGCGGGAGAGTCCGTATCCGAAATCGGACTGGGTCAGAAACCCAGATTCCTTGTTACTCAATGACGAATCGAACACAGTCTGTATGTTTCACATTTTCTTTTCGTTAGTGGAAATTCAGCAAATACTAATTAGATTTTCTGAGTACCAAAATTGACTTAATCCAAGGGTAGATTTTGACACATTCCGCTTTGGTCAATTTCCCATCTCTGTCCAAATCCGCGATTTTGAGGAGGAACTCATAAGCGTCAATGCTTGGTCCAGCTCCAGTGTGTTCTGAGCGTACATGTAATAATGATATTGCAATGTCTATCTACTGCAGCCTATGAACAAACTCAACCCCTCTCCTCACTTTTTGCGAAATCGATTCCAGTCACTTTTCCGGAAAATCCCGGGACAATTATTTAATACTGAAACACGTTCCCAAATCGAAATAAGGACAAAAAATGAGTTTGAAAGAAAAAAATAAATTCCCGGGAACTTTTCCGGAACAGTGACCGGACATAAAAACCCTAATCCCCATCCATACGTAGGGAGTAGTGGTATGTGTACGGATTAGGGTTTTGTGTCTCGGTGGCGGTTCCGGAAAAGTTCCCGGAAATTGTTTTTCCTTCGAACCCATTTCTTTTGTCCTTATTTCGATATGTGTACGTGTTTGAGTAAAAGAATAATTTTCCCTGGATTTTCCGGAAAAGTGACCGGGAACGATTTTCCTAATCGGCGAAGAATAAGATCGAGGGGTTGAGTTTGTTTTAAAGCGACCGTCGTTCGATTCAATTCACACTTGAAATGATGTGTGGGCTCAAAATACTCCGAAGCTGAACGGCGTCTACTTGATCCCCAGCAGATTCAAAAATACTTTGTCCTTCTTTCGCCACAGTTCCTTCATCTTCCGATGCGTCAGAAAAACCCTGTTCGAATGAGTTTAATATATAATGTTTATAATAAAAAGTATGATTAATTTGAAAGTGTTTGAGGAAATACTGAAGATGGCGCGGGTGGGATGTACTCCGTTTTAATCCCCGGTGTAATATCTCCCTTGGTCTCAGCCACGATAGTGCAGGAGTAGGGTCGAGTGAATCGTTGAGTCACGACATATTTGAACGTATATTCTTGATCCCAGACTTGGTCCTTTTGTTCCTGACTTGGCAAGCACGTGAAAGGGACGACACAGTACTTGGCTGGTGGGAGAGTGAGACGAGCTGTCTTTCTTCGGTTGAAATAAACCATTTCTTTCCTGGTTTGGAATGTTTCATCGGTGTTCTTGATGAAATTCGCAGGGGTTGCGGCATCATATACCTTGGGTTAAAATACCCATCAATTATCGTCATTGTTTAAAATTCCCATTTGAGAGTAATGCTCCTCTTACCTTTGCAACAAGAAATCCAACGTATGGGATTTCGAGATCCGTTCCAGGCTTGTAGTAGTCTCTGTACGTCACGTCAACTATCAGAGTACAATCATTCCCAGTCCCAAAATCACTTTTTCCTTCCGTCGTGGGATTCAGTTCCACCAAATACCCCATCCTCAATGCCTCGTCCGATTCTGTAAGTGAAGTGTCGAAGATATCAATTCTTACTATATATTCGTGGGAGAAGGTCCTACATTCCCCATTTCCCAAGAGAAGTTCTCAAAGTGCCCTATTTCCCAAGAGATGGTCCCACATTGCACCATTTTCCAGTAGCAGGTCACACAGCGCCCCATTTCTCAAGGGAGGGTACCACATTGCCCCATTTCCCAAGAGAAAGTCCCATATTGCTCTATTTTCCAAGAGAAGTCCCAGATTGCCCCATTTTTTAAGAGATGGCCACAGGTTGCCCCATCTCCCAAGAGAAGGTCCTACATTGCCCCATTTCTCAGGAGAAGGTCCCTCATTGCCCCATCTCCAAAGTGAAGGTCACACATTGCCGCATTTCCCAAGAAACGTCCCTTCCCAAGAGATGGTCACAGGTTGTCCCATCTCCCAAGAGAAGGTCCCACATTGCCCCATTTTTCAGGAGAAGGTCCCACATTGCCCCATTTCCCAGGAGAAGGTCCCACATTGCCCCATTTTCCAAGAAAAGTCCCAGAATGCCCCATTTCCCAAGAGAAGGTCCCGCATTGCTACATTTCACAAGGGAGAGTCCCAGAGTGCCCCATTTCCCAAGAGAATGTCCCATATTGCCCCATTTACATTGCCAATGCCACTATGCATTGCATAAGGACACGTGATGCGGGAATGAAGGACGCTATATTTCCCAGGATATAAACTATCTTAATTATACGTACGATCGGGAACACCGACTTCCAATTCCCCAGGCCAAATCTCATCGAATGTTTTAGTTTTGAAGTTGGACATATTCCATTTCCCACTGTCCCAATACGTGATACTCATGGAACCGTAGTATTTAATCAAATCCTCTACACATATCCAGAATTCTCCATCTTCCCACACAAGTTGGAGTCTCTGTTTGTCCGGACATCCTTCCCAGGCAGGATCCCGATCACTCCATTTCCCTCTGAATTCCCCGCGCCCCCAAGGATTCCTTGCCTTGACCAAGAAGCTTGACTTTCCTTCCGCATCCTTGACATCTGGTTCGACTGCGACGATGACATAGGCATGTTGGTACACAATCCCAACCTCATTCTGATGTGTGTCTCCACCCTGTCAGGTCACAGACATTTCATGAAGCAGAGAGACAGTCAAAGTCCAAATGACATTGTATTCTTGACTTACTGCGTGTGCTTTTGACGACACGGACAAGAATGCATCTTTTGACACCGCGAATGAAATGGCGTCTTTGACAATCTTCACACTGTCAGGTGTGACTTCGGGTGGGAAATAAAATGGCTCCGAGTAGCCACCTGTGAAATCCTCCAATGCTTCTGATCCGTAGCCACCGACCAGTAAGGCATAACTCCCGTACATTCTGTTTTCATTTCATTGGCTCGGATCAGGGTTCGTATTTACCCGATAATTACGGGTAATATGGTAATTTAAATGGTAGAAACGGTAATTCAAAATTGCTTTAAATTAGCAGCTAATTTCCGGTAATTACCAAGTTGAATACCGTTAATATCCGTATTTACAATGTTATTTACCGTTATTACCGGTAAATACCTTGGTAATTGCCGGTAATTCCTTTGGCAATTTAAAAAAATTGTAATTACTACTCCGCGCTTGCGTACAGACTACAGGTCGGCACGGCGCGCTGCGCACGGGGTGGTAATTACCTTAGATAATTGCCTTAAGTAATTACCGGCGAACCCTGGTCACGATTGGGATCACATGTTTAAGAATATAAGTTTAGGGCTGACAAGGGAACCTTTAAAAGTGATCACCGAATTTGTTCATTCGTGTATACTAACACGGTGTGTGAAATATCTTGTGCCACTTTTGCCGCTACATGCCTTGGGTGACCTTCGGAGGTCAAGTTCTAATGCACATAAACAGAGATGGAAATTTAAAAACCATTCCCACAAAAGGCCTCATTTGTGTGTGTTAAAGTGAGGCTTTTTGAGGAAATGTTTTTTAAATTCCCATCTCTGTACATTATAAATTGACCTCCGAAGGTCACCCAAGGCATTTAGCGGCAAAAGTGGCACGATATATTGCATAATCTGTGTTAGTATGCTGAAATGTACTTCCAGAAAAGTTTTTGGGTCGAAATTTTATTTTCACTTGTTAAGGTTCCCTTGTGTGTCTTTACTTGGCATATGCTTTCTCCGCGAGCGCAGCCCAGAAAATGTACTCATCTCCAACCCGTGGTACATTCACAAATGCGGGACGAAGATCTCCGTTGTTCTTGTCAATGATATATGGAAGTCGATCATCAACGACCACATCCAACCAGATCCCTCGGTTGTGGAACCTACAATGTACAAACACATCCAAATATTATAAATGTTGTTTCCTTAGTAAGCATTGTATTTCCAATTGACCTAAAATGAAAGATCCCGGCATCGAATCCATCAGCATTGTCCTTGGGGACGCAGACCTCGTAAGCCACCGTCTTTGTGGCGAGGAGTGAGAGGGAGGACACGTACCAGCAATCCCCTATCATCCGTATTAATTAGTAATCATTCATTTTAATTGCTGTTAGATTTGTAAGGATTATAGGTATTTACCCAATGCTCCTTGTTGAACATCAAATCGACTGCACTCCGGTCTCGGCCCAAAAAATGTTACCCTTGGGTTGTCATTTGCTGGAAAACGTTTTGTCGGACATTTATTGATGAGCTGACTCAATTCCTGAGAGTACAAAACAATTTCATTTACAACGCATTTCAACATTAATCCTATCATTATTCAAGATTGAAATTATATGATGAATCCGATGAGGCAATTAACTATGTAGCCAGTTTGTATAGTACGGTATAAGTTATTCGATGATGAGGATTATGTAAATTATGTCATTAACTATGTACAATATGTTTTGCAATCTTGTATTATTGATTATTTCATAATTTTAATTTTAATAACGGCTTTAAATTATAAATCGTTGTTATTTAACTACATGACTCTTACGAGTGAGTTGACAAAATGTATTCATTATTGTATTAATCATTTCTCCTTTGAGTATGGAAATATTGAGCCGTGACTAGAGTAGGACCTTGCAATGACCTCATTTGAGGGTATTGTCGTGAAATAATAAATATATCAGCAGAAACATTAGAGTTCGCACGATATTCTCAATAATTACGTCACAATGACCGAATACCAACAGCAGCGAGAAATATTTCAGTTACAATCCAGTTTAAAATACGAAGGTCATAGAAACAATTAATAGTTAAATAGTACTGGTCAATGGTACAACACAAAACTAAATTGTATCACAATATTACCCAAGATAATCTTGCACAACATATTCAAACATTATAGTGGCAGATATCAAAACAGAAGTATGCATAATCGCTATCTGACAAACCAGGGACAGGAAACATAATCTACATTCAAAATTATACGAAATGGGCGCCAGTAACTCCTCCACCTTTATTAAAACACGTAAATCGGTAATACCGTCCAGGGTATTGGGATTGAGGGGGTGGAGCTCCCGGCGGCCATCTTGGATAAATTTGAATGTGGATTATGTTCCCTTGTATATCAAACATTTTTTGCGTAAACTTGGGTTAGACGGTATTGTCGTTTTACACGTGTTTTAATAAAGGAGAAGCGTAGTCATCTTAGATATATTTTAATGTAGATTATGGTTCCGGGTATATCAAATAGTTGCTTGGCATACTTTGGTTGATCGGAGATACCACTTTATACGTATTTTGAAAAAGGGAAGGATCTACTGGCGGCCATTTTCTAACCTGAATGATATGTACAGATATATTATGTGCATTCGGCTATGCAATTAGCTTACTATTTTTCAGCTTAATGAATTACTTACAGCAGGGCGTGCCCAAGTTAGTCCCCAAGGTGATTGGTCGGAGACATATTCTGGTTTATCAATGATCCCAAATGAAGAACTATTAGCTGGGAACTCAGGATCTTCAAATTTGTTGGTGGCAGAGTGCAAGGCTTTCAGACTTTCGTAGTCCTGAATCACGTCAAATTTGGACTTTCTGGGAAGCCCGGGCTCGCCAATCTAAAATAGAATTCTGTTAGATTTATTGGACAAGGACGGGAAAACGGCGTCCTTCAAATCAACGTGTCGTTCTGCTTCAAATTATGTTCCTTGTCCTAATTAATGATACAAGACGTACCTTTCGATAAACACGTCCTGCCATATCGTCGCAAAATGTAAATTTGGCTGTAAGTCACCTTGTATAAATTCGGACTCCAGGTAGCCTAAGCGAAATGAGAGGGTCAACCACTTGATCGTGTGCTAATTTGAAAGGAATGAGAAATAAATGAGATTACATGAAGCTTAAATACTCGCCACTGACAAGGGAACATTTTTGAGTAATGAGGGTAGGCGGAAATTGAAGCTGAAGAGCAAGCGGAATTAATAAAATTTACTAGAAAAGCTATGATGGCTAGGCTAGGAGTTTGCCCCAAATACGTTTAAGCAATTTTCCTCAATTTTTTAACATGGGCACTTATGGACCCGAATTACGAGTGATTTCAGCTTCTGACATAACAACCCTTGTTGAATTCAACAAATTATGACGTCATTCTGCTAAAATGTTCTAAATTTTTGTCTGAAATGTGTCTTGGTCAGTCAACTTTTCCCAGAATGACGTCATAATTTGTTGAATTCAACAAGGATTGTTATGCCAAGCTGAAATTACCCGTAATTTGGGTCAATAGGAGCCTTATGTTAAAAAAAGTGAGGAAAGTCCTTCAGCGTAGCAGGGGCACACTCCTAGCCAGCATAGGTTTCCTAGTAAATTTTATTAATTCCGTTTGCTTCAGCTTTAATTTGCGCCTACCCTCTTTAAATCCGAAATAGTTGGTCAAAAGTTATATCAACATTTATTTGGCTACACCATTCTGGTACACCCTGTAGTACTCGTACTTCATTTGTGGACGAAAATGCTATTCAAGCCCCATTCATTGCATTGCCATAGAGTAAAAAAAAGGATGAAGACAAGTTTTAAAGGGCCGGACAGGGACAGGTCGCGTATATCCCTTGTGAGATTAGAGAAATGATGTAAGTAGGAACCACACGGACGGAAGTAATCAGAGCTAACCTTTAAACATTTGTAGAGACCGAATGCTTGTTTCTAATTAGCAGAATAAAACCGCAGAAATGATATAAGTACCAGTTGAAATTAGAAAAAGAAACCTCACGAGTCTTATGACTTGCTTCTATTCAGAGAGAACCAAACCATAGTAATGATAAATTAATCAGTCGAAATTAATAGGAATTTAACTTGTTTGAGTCGTTGACTTCTATTTACCTTAACTGAAGAGTGGAACCACAAAAATGATGTAATGAGTGACCGATAAACACAATTTAACATATCCGGGTTTCTCTTCTTGTTTTAATTGGGAGATTACAACCGCAGAAATGATACAATAACCAGTCGGAGTTAGAACTAGCCAAAATTATGAGGAGTCGTTTCACTTTTCCACTCTTCTTATAATTAGAGAATGGAGTCACAGAAATGATAGAATGAAGAGGCGCTCCAGATAATGACATTTTTGAAGGTCTGGGGCAATGTTCTTCCAGAAAGAGAAAGTTTGGGCGAGAACGTTGAGTTGCACCCTAAGTACTTCCCTCGTCAGAGCGATTGAACCTGCATTTTGTATTGTCCAACACAGTGTAAGACGGCGAGAAACGACTTTTTTTTCTTGTTTTTTTTATGACTGCTTGGGAAAATTCATTCACGCGCTATCTGTTACGTAACATAAGAGTATGCCAGGTGACATCCGGTTCAGACAAATTACTATTTATAGCCGGTCAATACGCAGCTGTATTTAAATCAATTCCCTATAACTTCAGAATTCCATCGCGTAGGGCCACGACGCTTCTCTTAAAGTACTTGGTGGTCCGAGTTACGTGACATTGGGTTCATAATAATATCAAATATTACTGAGAGATTTTATGATTTACGAATTATATCATTTGGTCCTACAGATCATTCTACAATTTTTGTCACAGCACAGGCAGACAAAAGTCTAAATTTATATGACTACAACCAAATAACGGGTTGGTAGAATTGAATTAAAAATTGTATTTCTATCGTCTGAGAGACACGAATCGCAACGACATAAGAATGTGAGTCAAAACTTCCTCGAGTTTGTTTATTTCCATTCATTCACGAATGTATTAAACTGATCTACGCACTTGCACAATAATATTCCGTTCTAAACCCTAAGCAAACGTTGGAAGATTAGGGAATATTATTTTTGTCAAAATTTACCTGAGGTAACGAGAGTTAGGAGTGGGAAAGAGAAAGAGCATACTGTTGCATGTGCGGCCAAGATAAGATTAGTATTATTCCATTCCACTCGGACTTTCAACGAACGAATTTGAATTGCGTAATCAGTCAACTCCTATAAATCAGTCAATGACTTTCCAATTTCAGTTTATTCCAAATTTTTATTTTAATAAATTGAATTACACAAAATTCGAAACTTTAAATTCTCTTCCTTAACATTCTTAGTCCTCATATTTCAATTGTGAGGATGTGAAGGAGCCATTGTTTGATTTTGGGGTATCCTCCTTTAGTCAAAGAGTGGTAGTTTGGCCGCTCGTGGAAGCACTTGACGACAAAGGCCACAATGTCACTTATTTCTCAACACTCTCTCCAATTGGAGGTCAATCGTCAAAAGTTGTCGAGTTCTACCCTGATATGTTGAAGACAATGAACATTACGCTGATGAGGGAAAATATGCCCGCCTTAGGGGAACGGATTGGATGGTAAAAAGGGACTTTCCTGACTATAAACTGAAAGTGTGCGAAGGATTTGTGACTGGCCCTGAAATCCGTGACTGGTTCAAAAGGTCAAATTATGATTTGATCGTCCTTGCATCTCTATTCAATGAGCGTGGTCTGGCCATGGCCTACATCAGCAATGCTCAGTTCATAGTGTTCACTGCCACGGCCCAACCGGTGAGTTAGGTTCGTCATTACGCGTATGGTAAATAAGGGAGAGGGTCCATCATCCGAAGCCAGATGTGGTCTGATTTAATTGATCGCGATGATCGGCTTTTATATCAAGTGGTTATACATACATACAATAGTATGGAATTCATTGACCTAATCAAGAATACGATATAATGATTACATTGCATTTTTTAAAGGTTAAAGGATAAGGATGTTTATAATGAACATTACATTAACATACACACAGGGTGTCTAATATGTATTGTCCCCCCTTACAGCGTAACCACAGTAGGCAAACACACCCAATAAATCGTTGGAAACATTAGCTCAAGTGGGATCTCTGACATATCATTTGAGTGCAGTAGTTGTAATAATGTAACGGTTTAGACTCCCCTCTGGGGCATCTAACCTCAATCTTTAGTCTGTAGTCCCACAGATTCTCTGTTCCGAACTAGAATTTACTCACAAAGTAGAGCCTCCACGCCCAATTCACAATAAAACATTCATTTTATATTTAATTTCAACCAAATTAACACGAAAAAAGTCACTGAATAAAATACGTGCAAGATAGTGATGTTGGGCGGTGACCATTAAAGCCATACGAAGAATGAAGTATGGCCCATCCTGTATCGCCCATACAGGGTGGGCCATACATAATTCTTCGTATAGCTTTTCTTCTCTTCCTAAAATTAGACCGTGGAGCCACAGCAATGGTAGAATGAAGAGCAAAAAATTAGTACATTTTAATAGGGAATGGTATAACTTGCAGGAGTAATGACTACCGCCCAATTTCATCTTTAATGGCAAAATGGATTGTCCTAGTTTTTTCTGATCCATCCAAGTTTTGCACGGGCGTGAACCTGATATGTATGACCGTAATTTAGTCAAAATTAATTAAAATGTGAGAGATCCGCCATGAATTTCACGAGCCGAGAATCCTTTCCGGCCCGTCCCCTCTCCCACCAGATCGAATTTATAAAACGCGGAATCCAAAAATAATCCTCAGAATCAACATCTCATATTCTTTGTTTCCTTCCTCTCCTGAGTTTTTGAAAGTCACAATCGCAACCACAAAGATGTGAGTCAAAAGTTCCTCATTACTTTCATTGTATGTTTACTTTCTTTCATTGTTTGTTTACTTTCTTTCATTCATCCTAGTAATTCCTTTCTTTCTCGAATGCATTAAAGTGATCCACGTACTTGCACAATGAACCAAAATTACACACGAAGGAGATTGATAACATTCCGTTAGAAGATAAGGGAGGATTATTTTCGTCAAAGTTTACCTGAGGTAAAGAGAGTTAGGAGAGGGTCAAATCACACTGTCGCACGTGCATCCAAGATAAGATTATAATTAATAAATTCCATCCAGCCTCGGACTTTCAACGTACTGAGAATTCTATGTATAATCATTCAACTCAACTCCTATCGGTCAGTGAGTAATGTTGGAGGGGAGCAAGTCAGTTTTTTAAGTGTCAGTTTATTCCCAAAAGTTTACTTGCATGATTTACACAAAATGGGAAACTTTAAATTAACATTCTTAGTCTTCATATTTCAATTGTGGTCGTGTGAAGGAGCCAACATTTTGTTTTATTTTGGGATTTCCGGCTTCAGTCAAAGAGTGGCCGTTTGGCCGCTCGTGGAAGCTTTGGCGGACAAAGGCCACAGTGTCACTTATTTCTCGACACTGCCTCCCATCGGAGGTCAAGAGTCAAAAATTGTTGAGTTCTATCCTGATATGTTGAAGACTATGAACATTACATTGATGAGGGAAAATATTCTATCGGCCCGTCTTAGACGAACGGACTGGATGGTGAAAAGGGACTTTCCTGACTATGTACTAAAAGTGTGCAAAAAATTTGTGAGTGACCCTGAAATTCGTGAGTGGTTCCAGACGTCAACCTACGATTTGATATTCCTTGCATCCCAATTCAATGAGTGTGGTTTGGCTATGGCCTACATTAGCAATGCTAAGTTCTTGGTCTTCACAGCCACGGCCCAACCGGTGAGTTTGGTTCGTTGTTTTGCGCATGGTAAATAAAGTAAATAAAGTAGTCAAGACTAGGGTACACAGGTAAGTAGGTGCCTGACTTTGAATGCCGGCTGCCGGTCCACGTGTTGTCGGATTTGTATGCGGTTCAGTTTCCCGGATAGCCCCTGCGATTTCAAAAAGGAGAGGTATCTCACCATGACATGACCTGCCACTAATTAACGACAATCTAACTAGTTAACTTAAAAAACGGATTTTGCTGGGTTAGTATGAGAGTATTTTGACATGTGTAACAGTTACCTCGTTCCAACCCCGAAATAATTTTTTTGCTGGCATTTTGGTTTGAATAATTTTTAAAAATTCAAAGGAAAATCTTCTTTTTTTAAAATTTAATTTGTTTTTCTTTTTTTTAAATATTCGAAAAGTTGTAGAGGGCCAGATTTAACGGACGCAGAATACAAAGGCATATTATTTTAACAATAGTTCATGCCATTGAATAGAACTCTACTGAAAGTAATGGAAAGAAACGAATAATATCTAGTATTTCTCTCTTGGTATTAACAACATTGGTGCTCTAAAGTCACGCAACAAACCGACATGCAAAGAATAAGCCCATACAAAGAATTCGCGAGTCCTTCGCACAAAAATATGAAAGTATGAAATCCTTGATTGTTGGGTGATATTAAAGCAGCAGTGTATATACTAATGAACTGCTACCAGTGAAGATGCGAAAGGCGACCTGACAGAAAAAGAGAGAGAAAGGTAAATTACAGCCACTGACCGTCGAAATGTGTATTGAGGCGCTAATAAAAGTCTGTAACTGACCGTCCAGAAGTGTAGCGAGTTCGAGGTAGACAGCTACAAATACGTATACAAAATAATCCATCAAGCAATGAAACGAGTACAAAATGGAAGCGGAATTGACCAATACGTCTGACATTTATATCCTGTACCGGCTGGAACCGGATGTCAGTCACTGGTGTCAGATATTGTCCGGAAAAGCCAAGGACCCGTTGATAACGTATGCTAAATATTAAGACAATCCGTCAGTTAAAGAAACCGGTACAATTGGAAGTGTAATTAAACAATGCGTTTGACATCCCGTTCCGACTAGAACCGGATGTCAATCGCTGGTCTCAGGCATTGTCCTAAAGTGCCGAGGCGCCTTTGATAATGTATGCCAAAGTTTAAAATAATCTGTCAGTCAATGAAACATACAACTGGAAGCTCAAATGAACAATACTTTTCACGTTTAACGCCTGTTCCGGCTAGAACCGGATGTCAACGTTGGTCTCAGACATTGTCGGGAAGAGCCAAGGACCCTGATGATGTATGCAAATGTTAAGACAATCCGTCGATTAATGAAACGAATACAATTGGAAGCGCAATTGAACAATAAGTTTGACACTTAACTCCTGTTATGGCTAGAACCGGATGTAACTGGACTAGCGTTGGTCTCAGGCATTGTCCGGAAGCGCCAGGGACCCCTAGCTAACGTATGCCAAACTTTAAGATAATCCGTCAGTTAATGAAACGCGAACTACTGGAAGCGCAATCGAACAAGAAGTTTGATGTGTTTGTTATTAAGTCGTGCAACGTAATATACGGAGTAAATGACTTATTGCGGATGCCCAGTCCGTCCGTCCGTCCGTCCGTCCGTCTGTCTGTCTGTCTGTACGTGCGTTCCGATGAAAGATATAGGATTATCCCCTAAAAGTGCTCCTTACCGCTGTTTATGGTTTAAGGTTATTGCCTGAAAATGCCTAAAAAAGCTAGAACGCTGCAAAACGGTACATTACTAAGCACGGGCTCTACATGTTCGTTGCCAGAACGATTAATTTAGATCGCAGGCAGCAAAGATCAAAACACAGGGGAAGCAGCCACAAACAAACAAC
>JAQFYE010003414.1:0-15387 GCA_034694305.1 Protaphorura glebata
CATCTTTCCCCGATGAAGATGAATTCCAAGCAATCATGGATAATATGCAACCAGAGTCAGAGTTGGCAGGAATTCCCATACCTCAAGTGGCAAATGAACCATTGCCTGACCTTACATGGCTGGTGGGCCTGGAATTTGAGCCAGATCCATTTCCACGATGGGATGTAGCCCAGTGTTATTTACCAGACGACGAGTCAGTCGCAGAGGTAGAGCCAGAGCAGACCGCAGAGTCAGAGCAAGAGAACAGTGAGTCAGATGAAGAATTTCTTGAAGAGCTGAAACATCTGAGATTACGACGATGAAACTATATTAAAACTACGATTTCCTAAATACTTTATCTTCATGTTTAATTTGTGGTGGTATATATGCTAATATATGCCGGGTGGAGGTGGGACCACAAATAAATAAAAACTACGATTTTCTATATACTTCTTCATGCTTCTTCTAATTTGTGGCGGTATATATGCTAACATATGCCGGGTGGAGGTGGGACCACAGATAAATAAAACGTTAGGATCTAGAATCATCTTCAACCACATGAATATTCTCATTTTATAATTATGATTCTGAATTTATATGTATAATAATATCTTATTAGCTCGCTTGCGAGCTATCGGGTTCTCTAGTAATTTAATAAGATTCCTGTTCAGGTACGCAACGCAATTGCATCAAGTAAGGCAAACAAGACAACCACCACGCCCACATTATCTTATAGCGTCAGAACAAAGACGCCGCATATTTCTGATTATCCTCATTTCGTTAGAGTAAACTCATCTGTCCGTCCATAGTATTTCTATTAAAAAGTTAAATGACGGTCAGATTCACGGATTGAGGAATCTATTTACGGCGTTGTTTTGAGGAATGTTATTGATGACAAAAAGTAAATAAAATCCAAACCAAAGTTCTGGAGTCCTGGACTTGAAAAGTTTATGCGTGTAGAAAAGCGTTCAGACTGGTTGTTCGTACAACATTGGCAAACTCAAATTGGAGATCAATCCAACAAACCTGAATTTTATATATAATTGGTCATACGCAAGTAGTGACCTTTAGTGAACAGGGATCATTTTGTGTGCCTCGCTTGCACAAGTTACCTTAATAAATGTTTGCATGGACGTAGTGGCAGTATGTTGAGCTGTAAATCCACTTATAACTGGAAAACAGTCTTTCATGAATGGATAGGCCATGAGAATTCCACCAATCTGCATACTCTTGAAGTAAGCAACTAAGAGTCCAAGAAGTCCAATCAATTTTGAGTCATCGCGGGAGTATCTTGTTCCAGTGAGAAAACTCGAAATTATATCCACGGTAGTCAGATTGAATGTGTTTTCCATCCGAAAAATCCCATGTCCATGGATTTCTTAATATGGCTAATGAGTTCATCAAATTCTTCTGTGATTAAAGCCTCCATTGTTTTCGTTCTCCCAAAGCCAAAAGACGCCATTGTCTGAGAGCAATAACGCCGGTTCGCTTTCCAATACTCGAAATCCGACAAAATTAAACCTGAGATAAGTTCAGTGAGTATTATTTTCTCCATAAATAAATATCAAAATTATTTTTATCACGCTTCATAACTGATCTTTTCGTGTAAGTACTGCAACAGTAATCTATTACCGGACAACTTGCGGAGCGAGAGAGTGTGTGAGAGGCAACATGGATTACATTGAACTTTACATATAAGTACTCAGCCATTCTAGTAGAAACAGTTCTCGGAATTCATCGCATTTCGAATCAATGGGATCGCGTTGTTCAATAACTATTTAAGTGAGGTGGAAATTCTGGCCAAATGCCAAACCCGTGAATGTGGATTGGAAAATCCTCACCGGGACCGAAACTATTAACAGAACTATTTGTCCTTCATTTATTTCAATGAATCCCAACAAATTCTAATATCGTTGCTTGAATCAATGTAGACATTTTAAGCATCTTCAAACACTGCCGACTTACTTTGAATTAGAGACGGACCGGATATCCGGCTATTTTTTAGGCCAGATAGTGCTATCCGTTATCCGGCCGGGAGACCGGATATACGGCCAGAAAGTTTTTTCTGCGCAAGTGGGTATCATTGGAAAGCTGAGGATGCGTAGATCACTCTTGTTGCAGTCTAGGCTCTTGTCGGATTTACGTAACCTATATGTACGATCAAACATCTGTTTACAATACCAGCCTTGCTACCAAAGAGCCGAATGCCATCGTATGGACATAATGTAATTAGTACTTTAACAAGTACTAATACGCTGGCTTAACATTAAGTAATACATATTAGGGAAACAAGTCTTGGAAAATATGTTGTAAAAATAGAAATTAATAAACAATGACTTGGCTTGAAGCCATCAAGTGGCAAAATGATATTACAGGGTATTCACGAAAGGACGCGCAATTGTTCGTTCATTTTTGGCGTGGTCACAATTACAAATATATATTTTACAGGCAAGCTGAAATTTCTCAGGCATTTAATTTATCAACTTATAATGAAATAAACATTTCTATAATTTGGGTTCTATAAAGTCCATATAAAATTGTCATTATATTCTATTGCATTCGTTTTAACTTGATAGAAACTATGCTGAAGAAATCTCAGCTCGACTGTAACATAAATATTTCCAACAACGCCAAACAATGAACAAACAATTGTGCATCTTTTCGCGAATGCCTTTTAGGTATCAAAAACAAAGTCAAAGCGACACCACACCACACGCGCCTTCGAGCATTTTTGATTGTCCCCGATTTTTTGCTGCTTTGAAATTCGAAAAGCCGGGAATTATTTCGTTATATTACCGTCAATAAATAACTTCCAGTTACTTGTAACGTAAATGTGATATCTAAATTACTTCAAGGCGAAACAGAGGCTGGTCTTCAAAAAGGGGTCATATTTTGATGATTAAGATCTCAAATGAGCCAAATATAAGGGCAACACCCCAGGCAGAGAGTAGAGAGTCCTATTTCGAAATGGGGCTAGAAAATAATTTACTGGAAGAGGTTCTATGTATCCATGATTACAGTAGTACAATTTTAACAAAAGGCAATTGCATGCCGCACCAGCTAGGAAGTACAATCTACAGCGTGAGGTTGCTTCCGAAAGCTGGAAACATTAGAGGACAACAGGAGTAGACTAACATCGGATAATAAATGGCTGGCCGTGTTTCACTATAGCTTCGACGTTGTTAATCTCTGGTATTAGTCTGGACCAGAAACTTAATTCTGACACGAACAACTTTGCTATGATTCTGAAAGTCATTATGATAAGTGATAATACATAAGTGTGGCTATAGAAAAATAAATAGTAAAACAGCCACCAGTCAGTTCCTCCCTATATTAACACATGTGTAAGCGTACATAAAATGGTAGTTTAATAACTTCGCGCGATATGACCTTTTCTTGGACGGAAAATTGAATTTTCTCAGTTCAGAAACGGTATCCCTATGCTACAAGCTTTAAAATGACACCCCGCATGCACAGTTTTTCTTATCCACTCAGATATTCGGTATCCGGCGACAGGCCGGAGCCGGATACCACTATCCGGTCCATCCCTACTTTGAATCAATCACCGCTGAGTAATACCCAACTGTAGGTGGGACTGATCGTGCGTTATGTCTTATCTTAAAATCTCGGGACTCCCTGGAAACACGTGGTCACCTTCAAATTCACGTCTTTCATCGCCGCTTTTTACTTATGCCCTGGTTGGTAAGGATACAGGAAACGGATACCAGAGTAGCAGAACGATACGACCATGAAATTGCCTGGATTCAATTTCAATAGTGTTGAAGTATTTAGGTTTGCCGTAGTCAGAGCAGTTGAGTTGATGAGTGATACTGATTGTACTATTGATGTGTGCGCATGTACTCGAAACGCAGCACACTTCAAAAGTTAACTGGAATATTTATGACATCTGTTTTCTCTGTGATTGGTTTGGATCCAATCTGCCTAAAGTACTTACCGCGTGCGACCCTCAGGGCAACGTGTGCAGACATCGGAACGGACCACCTCCACTAGAGACGATAATTCGAGATGAAATGATGAGAAAGAGCGATGTTCCGCTCTTTGCATTGGGCTTGCTGAAGATAGGTGGCGGTAACATATTGTGTACGCACGACGGATTGTAGTAATCTAAACAGAGTTGACTTAGCTGGAAGTCTTTTTACCGCAAAGACATTTAGCTTTACTTAACTTGAGCGCAAGGGTTTGACATAATTTGTAAAGAAGGGATATAAAAATACAAAAAAATGGCGTAACTTGTGTCGTTATAATCGGCCTTGTGTTATGGGATACAATACACAAAATTTCCTACTTTTGTTTCATGCAAAAAATATTCGGTTCACTTTTTCGAAGACAGACTTTCCGACACCGCACTATTTGCGGCCCGACCTGTGGCTACACAAACACAGAAGTCCTTGGCTTGCTCGTACCACTCGTGAACTTCTACGAATAATTTATTCCGTGAAACATCTGAGTTAGGCTCTGATCGGTTTGGCTCGATACTGACCTCTTCCTCATTTTTTTTAAGAACCGAAACATCTCAGTTCTAAAACCTAGGCCAGGTGCAGTATCACTGGAAATCGGAGCTCCAAAGGAATACTTGCTCCAAATTTTGGCTATCTGCAATGACCTGAGCGGCCAGCATCATCAGAATTCTTTTATTCCTTGGCGTACGATGATTTTCATGTAATGTTTACTTATGAAAAACGAACGAACTTTCAGTTGCGCTTCGACTTCAAGGTCCTACCGAAACTTTGAATCTCCGAATTGATCGATCTTAGATCTGATTGTGCGTTATGCCCCGTGCCGTAGGAAACTAAGCCGGGGCATGTTGACATTTCCGTTGCTTCCGACTGTTTCTGTATAACTACCGAATTCTTAATTCGGATATGAAAGTGGGTTGGAATTCTTAAAATTGTTTCCGGTTATAACAGCCCAAATGTCCTTACAAGAATACGGTAAGGTCATTTACCAATCTTTTCCCCAGCATTTCGATCCAGGAACCATTCGTCTTGACTTCTCTCCAGGAATGCGTCATTCGTGAGTACCTCTTTTAAAGCTTCACGTCCGTTCACCACAACTAAACCACAAAAACGTCATTTATTTTATAAACACGGTAGTTCGTTTGTTGAATGCTTGTCCACACAAATCATTATTGTCGCAGAAAGCATGAATTAATTCGACAAACTATCTTCCACAATGTCAATATTTCCTTTCGCCCTCTGTTCTACTCTTGATTTGAGACTAACGCAGTGCATTACTAGCCATTCGCGCTTTGATATTAAACCATTACAGATAAGCTACTTAGAACTGAGCAGATAGCGGTAGCCCGATGGAACCCTGGATTCCTATTTGAGTCTGACTAGCTGGACAACACTACATCGAAACCGGCTCGGTTTACACCAAGGCATTAATAATGGAATATCAAAATTAAGTTTCTGCTAATTAAAGCGGTTCTGAATAGATTCGGATGAGAATCTATTAAAAAAAGTCCAGTCACAAATAGCTTTATAGAATGGAAAAATCTATGAAATAAAAAAAAGTTGAATCCCAACTTAATTACTTTACAAACGCTAAAACTAGTGACATAAAGTCTTGATAACGTCTCATGTACTAAATGATTGTAAATAAATCGGATACGAAATAATGTTTTACACTGACCCGCCTGTACTACTCCAAGTTGAAAACTAAAAATATTTCCATGTTTTTCCGCTAAGGTTTTGAATGCCGCGACAGGTTGATATTTGTCAGCCATGAGAATATTTAAGATGTTCCCAATACCAGGAATGGGGAAAGGTCCTTTAAAAAATTAAATTAAATTATCAGAATATTTTTTGATCAGGTCAAAATTTCTATAATTTTTTGAAATCACCAGGTGGGAATTTGTTCCCTTGTTGTCGAAATCTTCTCACAAAATAGTGCAGACCAACTATTATTATAATTAGAACTGCAATGTAGGTGACAAGGAACATTTTAAATATATAGCGGTGAATAGCACGGTTGTAAAATATAATCCCAGTTACACGTTTACGGAGAGCTCAAACTTTCAAATTAACAATCTGTGGTTAACTGTGGTTCTTTACTGAGTTGACGCATATTTTATGCAAATTTTAATCTGGTATATACATCGCTTATATTAAACAACTAGGACTAGATTTAGTCTTCCTATCTTTTCGCACCTATGGACTCTACCGCACGATATACCCTTCACTGCGGTTAATACTCTTACTACAATACCAGCAACTAGCCCGGCATACGACCGTGTCAGAAAGGGCTCCCAAATACCCACCGCCAGACAGAAACACATCCGCACAGACAAACGGTAAAAAAAATTACGTACTGTTTGACAGAAATACATAATAATAATTATTTCATTAACTCAAACCAATTTATTTCTTGTCCGATTCGGCCCAAACCAATACAAACATTCTGGTTCTTGACCGGTACCTTTTCAAGTCTTCTAATATTTTACATTAGACTTCACAGAGTGTGCATAGATAATCATATTGGTTAATTTTAAACTGTTAGACATCACAAATTCGTAGACACGATTAATTCGGCGAAGATAGTACAATCTCGAAGTGACAACTACGAAATAAAAAACATTTCTCATTTGAAACTAATTGACTTCCATAAATCTGGTTTACACTACAACTATTGTTTTCAGTATCCCGCATACGGTACGTGTTCAAAAATACATAAAACACCTGTTCCTTCGTTTCTCCGGATAATTCAATTCAATCGTTTATTCAAGTGACAACAAAATAAACACGATAATAAAATCACGTTGGTCCCAATTACATGTCACCTTGGGTCGAGGAATAAGAGACAAATGTGGAAACGACGAAAAAGAGAAGTATGGAATTTTATACAACTTGAGTAGTAACCTAGTAACTTATAATTACGACGAAAGAGGTAGAGTAGAAGCATCTTGTTGTGTTGGAAAATGTTTCTTCTGAGTTCACCGTCGTCTGCAATACAATAACAAGACAGAAAAGTCCTGTCGATTGGTTTACAAGAACGACTTGGTAGTTCATTTGCTGTGCTACCAGTTAAAATTACTCATCAAAGAATAATAACTCATGAAGTTAAAGTACTTAAGAGAATTAACCCTTAAGGAGTTAGGAGTTAATTTACTTTGGGGCTTCGTGCATACGATATGAGCGTTTGCTCACAACCTAGTCTTCAGTTTGCATTGAGAGGATTCTCAGGGCCGAATCTCCACGCCAAAATAACAATAAAAACTATAATAAAAAATGTAAATAACATTTCTGGGACTGAGGACACTACAAACCTGAGGTTTAAAATTCTCAACTATATACATAGAATTACACAAATAAATATACCAGATACAAAACTTGGATTGTTATCGTTAACAGTGGTAAATCCCTTTCTCAGATAATTCTAATGTGATATAAACGGAATCGATTTCACCTTATAGAAATCACGCAAAAATTGCATGAAAATAATGGAATAGAGCTAGCGGATTGAATTGGCGGATTTTTTGAAAAAAAAAATATTTTGCTAACTTATTTGTCTTCCTCTTCGTCAAAATACCGTTCAAAAATCCGCTTTTTCACACCGATTTTTACTTGAGTGTTCGTCAGCGCCGCTACTCCAGATCTTCAAACGGAATACCTCCCTAGATTCCCTACGAAATGCATATCTGACTTTTTGTCCGACTCCTCGAGAGTGGGTTGTGGAAGGGGTGGCGAAGGTTACGTGCCACCTTAGTGTACCATCTTTGGTTGGTGTCATTTTGAAGTTAGACAGGATAGTTCAAATCACTCTATGAATCTGTTTGAATACTCTTTGTACTACGTACTAATGAAATGGCGTATTATGGAATATAATGAAGTGACATTCAAACCAATGTTAGCAGTTTAGAGCACTAATGAAAGCATCCATAAGAATTGCTACAGCCGAAAACATTTAATTAGTTAACCCGAAAAGTAAAATTATACAAATTGGAGACATTTTACGCGACGTGAATCAATATAACGTGGTATCTTACAATTGAAAGGAACCATTCAGGCACTGTAGGAGACTATAATCCATTCATTTCAAGACAAGAGTCCCTCATATTCATACTAACGTTGCCATATCGCATGCCATATTTGTAAACACGAAGATTACCGTCCGAGCACAGCTCGATGAGTTTAATGTACTCATGCAGAGGTTGATTGGTCGGAAATGTGTCCCTCAACAGCGCTGCCGCCGAAATTATCTCCCTCACGTCTGAATTAATTTCATCAGTGACTTCAGTAAAAGATTTTCTAATGTCGCCACTAGTCTTAGTTTTAAATAAAATGAGGTCACAAAACTCATTAATCTTAATGTCCTTACAGATTCCCAGTAAATCGTTCGTGAGAGTCATCTCTTTTACGGACAAAGTTATAAGTCTCTTAAGAATCAAATTCTGTCGAACATTCTTCGACAAAATGATGCCCCGGAGCATGGCAATACTTTCAATGACCATATGGCCGCCAGTGTCGTGCATTCGTAAAAGCTTGAAAATGTCCTCGGAAAAGTCTAAGCGATTTTCGCGGATGGCAGTAGCGCTGGTTAAGTGCTTGTCAAAATACTTGACAAAGTAATAATTATTTGTGTGGTAGTCCTTGATCTCTTTACAAAGGCGAGAATAGATATCAAAAAGTGCGGCGCATATTTGCGGATAGATTGGCAACTCCGTATTCTGTAATTGACTCAAATTTGCGTACTCTCCCTTCAAAATGTTTACACATATTTCCCGAAATTTATTATACATCTCAGCGCTCTTGAAATACTCCTTTGTCTTGAAATCCTTCTCAAGGCAGTCGTCCGCGATGTACAGCCAAGCATTAAGCAAAGAGTAAATCAACATTTTCTCTCCGAAAATATTGTCAACCGGATTTGAAAATGCGGCGAATAGCGCGTACGGCTGATTGATTTTTGTATAGTGAGTCTCTTCAGGACTTGCAATTTGAAATTTGACCAACCACTTATGAACTTCTAAATTCATGACAGCGACTTCTTCCAGGTTCGGTTGTGGGAAGTCTTCGATTGGTAACATACACTGGAGAACACCTTTAAAATGAAGGGTTCCGTACATTTCAGATTGGTCTATCGGAATATCAAATTCAGCTTCCGCTCTTTGTACCGTCCTTTTTGAGTGTCGTCGCCAGGTGGTGTCTTCTACGGTTTGACCTTCCATTATATCAACAGGTTGATATGTCCAGAAGTTCTAAATTATACAAAATATGCGTGAGAGTATGTTCACGTATAAGATGTGCTGCCCCCCTGCAGTCCTATCAGGTGAACATGCAGATAATCTTATACATGATCCAGGGAGCACTTTCCTTTTAAAATCAGTAGCGCCTTCGGTCTCTGACGAGCAATTAATTAAGATCAGATATAAAATGTCGGGGATTTGAACAACTTATTGCCTGAAATACGCCCAAAATATTTTTGATATCTCCCGATGTTATCACTTTGACATAATCTAAATGTTGTTGCGTGAGCTATGAACTTGATGACTTACACTAACTAGTCCAATCCTACCCATTCCAATTAAATGGAACCCGGGAAAATCGAGTTTTCGCAGGCAAGGCAACGCATTTGTGGGGAATAAACTGGTGTTTCAATCTAAAGTGAAAATCAACTTTCTCCGACTTAACTTTTTACAACAAAATATATTTTGGGAATGTTTTTATTTATATGTATTTGTTTATATTTAAATCGTTCAAAACCCTGTCTTTTTTACTCACGCTCCCGTGAGCTCCGCCAGGCGCAACTGATTTTAAAGCGCAGTAGCACCCTAGATTCACTATAAGATTTTCTAGGAAATGCATATCTTAGGTTTTCTCCGGATACCCCCGATTTGGCTGCAACAAGGTGGACATTGGTTATGCGCGACACTCTCTACTGAACTTAAGTTTATTTCCCTCTTCTTCGTTACTTTTTAGTGTTCTAGTGTATTTTATCTTTTGTCCGTTAATTAGTAAATCTACAACGGGATAACTTATTTAAGGTATTCCGTTATAGTTCATAAAAACCTGTCCTTATAATTTGACCCTGACGGTTTCTGTGTAAATTTTATTTTAATTGATGTACTACCGATTGTGGAATTTGTGGAATTGCCGGTGGATCTGTCAGATTGGATTAAACGAGAATTAATATGGGCCGAATACAGCTCTTTAATTTACCATTCAAACATTGTCGGCTTTTATACTGAGATTGTTCATTTGAAGTTATTTGAAGGTCAAATTCATCCACGTTCGCATTGTGGTCATCTGTCAAACAACGCGAACACCCACGAATGAAATTTTATCGGTTTATTTGTTCAGTTTTAACGCAAGTAGACCTTTCAACTCAATGATAAAAAACATGTCCCCATTTCTCGATAATCCATCTGTGTATATCGCGTGCAAGCTTGGATCTGAAGTCCATTGTTAGTCGCAGTTCCAAGGTTATGGAAATAATAAGCTGTGGTTGCGTTGCCCTTCTGGTGTCTCAATTTTCTTCAGAACTGAATCATTTCATGATGCTGTTTCATATGAGAATAGAATTCATTTACTGTGCCAAACATGAAGCATTGAATGTACAAGTCCTTTAGACTTTTGTTCGCTTTAAATCCAAGCAGCTTCTAATAATAGTACCATTCGGTATGTATCGCGTGCAAATGTCACGACATTCTGGTTTGGATCTAAAGTCGATTCTTGGTCGCCGTTCCAAGGTTATGAAAAAATGAATGTGTTTGCGTTGCCCGTCAGGTATCTCAGTTTTCTTCAGAATTGAATCATTCCATGATGTTGTTCCATATGAGAATAGAATTCATTTACTTTAGCAAACACGAAGCATTGAATGTACAAGTCTTTTAGACTTTTGTTTACTTGAAATCCAAACCGCTTCTAATAATTCTACCATGTGCAAATATTACGCCCTTCTGGCTTGGTTCTAAAGTCATTACGCCGTTCCAGGGTTATGAACACAATTAATGTGACTAAGTTGCGCGTGCGTGGTGTCTCAGTTTTCTATGCCACATAACCTAGTTCTAGAGACTGAAACTTTCCATAATGATGTTCCTTATAAGAACATTATTAATTTTCATGAGAGTGTACAAGATTTCATGAAGCATTGAATCAACAAATCACTTAGAACTTTGTGCATTTTAAATCTATGTTATCAACTACAATTGTACCATTCCGTTTGTGTCGCGTGCAAATATCATGCCCTTTTAGCTAAAATCCGAAGTCCATTTTATGTCGCCGTTCGAAGGCTACAAAAACTAGGTGATTACAATGCCCCTCTCGTGTCTGCATGGTGTTTCATTTCTTTATTCTACGTATCCTATTCAAGAAACTGAATGATGTGCGCGATGAGAATAGAAGAATTCTATTATTCAAAATAGTGGTGAATTTCATGACGCGTTGAACGAGTGAATCTGTTAGATCTTTGTACATTTTGAATCCAAGTATCTCTGTAAGGATAGAATGAGAGAATGCACCGCCATCCCCTCCTATAGTCGTCAAAACAAATAATCTGGTCCAAGAACAGAGATGTCGTACACATGCACTCAGTCAACCTCCTCCCGTGCTCTGAAGGTCAGATAAACCCCTTTCAAAAAGGCCAAGGCACGAAGTGCATGTGTACGACATCTCTGTTCTTCTACCAGATTATTTGCTTTGACGACTATAGGAGGGGATGGCGATGCATTCTCTCATTCTATCCCTCCCTCTGGCTATGTATCGTGTGCAAATATTACGCCCTTCAGGCTTATCGATTGTCGTCAAATTCCATTGTAGGTCACTGTTCCATGGTTATGAAACCAATTAGTGTAACTACGTTGTCCGTCCGGTGTCTGTACGGTGTGTCGGTTTTCTAATATATGTAACCCATTTCAGAAACTGAATCTTTCCATTATGTCTTACCCCATAAGAATAGATTTCAATTAACCCAACTGTGGAGAATTTCATGAAGTATTGAATCAAGAAATCTTTTCGACATCTTTTCATTTTAAGTCCAAATATAGCCGACCATTGTACTATTCTGTATGTATCGCATGAAAATATTTCCCGCTTCTGACTTCAATTCGAGGTCCATTATTACTAACAGTCGCGGTCCTAAGGTTGCGAGGACAATACCCGCGGTTATTTTACCCGGCTAGAGTGAGGAGTCTCGGATTTTTAATCTACGATTGTAGTAGGGGTGGGAACAACCCAAACTATCTCCGCTCGGCTAGGCCCGATAATTCAGCCAAGCCGAACCCATAATTTGTGAAAAGGAATTCGAATTCTGCCTCAAAATCAAGGTTCATTCACACCTCTACTGCACCTGCACTTCTGGCGAGGGAACCACCAGACCTGCAAAACTAACCGTTTGCTTTGGAATAATCTTTTTCTAAAGTACATCTCAAGCAAACAAGAAAAAAATATTAACATTTCGCTTGGGGCTATAAAATTTTATATATTTTCAAAAGTCAAAACGGCAAAAAGCTTATTATGATAATCAAACCTTAAAAAATTACATTTCACAGGACCTTCTCTAAAAATTAAAATCAAGTAAGTATGCCAAAATTGAATGTATGCAAAGTTTGAATGTGACCAAAGTGGCGCAACAGTAAGGAAGCATTTCCATGCAGTGTCACCACTTCATGCGTCATTCTAGTATGGAGAATTACTTCTATGCAGTGAAACTACTACTACAGAGGTATCCAAAGTAGTATATGAAGAATTCACCTTGTATGTACTCATAATAGCCGGGAAGAAAATAACCACTCTGCTCTGACTAAAAGTATTTCAGCTTATGAGTTTATTGTTCAAATACATTGCTTCATACAGTTCATACACACCGGCTTTTGAAAAATATGTTCTCGCAGTACCCTGGAAACCCGGATATCAGAATAGTAGGGTAGCGACAAGAAAAACGTAAAATGTTTGTGACAATTCAAAGGGAAAGGTCAGCGTAAACGACGTCATCATATACCAACAGGTCTCACAGAACTTCGATTCTGTGTTCCATTTGAAACCATTTCGAGACTGATCATTCAGTTCGTCTTATACCCGATATTTTAATTAGATGTAAATTATTTTCACATTTACATTACGCTATCATGTATTTCACCTGACACGCATATTCTACGACAAAATCCCAACATTGTAGAATTTGCGACCTGATTTGTCGAATGTAATGAATTAATCAAGAGTCTAATTCTAGTCTAACGCCAAAAAGAGCTGTTAGGTAAAAATTTGATAGAATCCAGATTCTTTACATTTTAAAGTTCACAAACCACCGACTAATTCATATGGACAGTAATCAAATCGGTAAACAAATATACCGTCGTAAGACGCAGTATCTGATGTTGCTGAAAAACTTTGGAAATTTGACCTCTGGTGACCTGGGTCGAGGCCACTTTCTCATACCCACGTTTTATTGCATTTATGCACGTTTCAGACCATTCTAGACAACTTTGAAAATTTGACCTGTGGTGACCTGGTTCAGAGGTCACCTGGAGAGGTCATATTAACACTTGGTGATTGCTGTGACCTTGTGTACCTACCCTTCGTTTAAATCCGTCAACGTTTACGGCATGAAAAGTGTCGACGGACGGACAGACAGACAGACGGACGGAAAACACATTCACATAATGTATTGCACAGCAACACATAATAACGGTTTCATTTTAAAAAAAGTTTTCTGGTAGGGTAAGTTGAGCTAATCATTTCCACTTGTGTGCCTGGGCGATTCACAGGGTCGTTAACTCCTATTTTATGAAAGTATCGATTCGGACTCATCAAGTATGCGATCTTCTCCAAAAAAAGTTTTTTTTGAAATTGTTAACCTTTCCTCACCTCAGTAAAACAATAATTTTATGTAACCATGGGAACGAGGTCCAAAAAACAAGATGCGGGCTAATTATTCCCACCCCTGGGCTAATTATTCCATACCCCTGGCTAATTCTTCCCACAGTATGTAAACAGTTGTATTTTGACATTAGCTTGACATTAGCCGGCAGCAATGGGGAAAACTAGTCCGGTTCCCGAGAACCGTTTGAATTTTGGGTCAAAACTATGTAAATCTGGGCTTAATCACGTGACGATAGGGATAAATTAGCCCAAATGGCGTGTGAATGATTAGCCCGTTCTTTCTTCTTATCAAAATTTGGATAATTTTATCAAAATTATGAAAATAGTTAAAATCCGAAGAACAAAAGTAATTTGGTTCAAGCTTCACGAAGAATAGTAGAAATCAAGAAAAATATGGATGTGTCGTTAACTAGTACAGAATTTCCACAATTCCTTAGCTCCGGAAGTGACGAAATTGTTGACCGGGAGTTGGCGGTCACCCAAATTTCAGAAAATTTTGTTTTGATTTTGTATGATTTTGACGAGTTGAAGAACTGGCGGGCAAACATTTGCCGGTTATGCCGCGTCGCTCGAATTTTTTTATTTCTTTATGACATTGGGGTACAACGAGCAATGCTTATTACAAAAAGTGGGAATAATTAGCTATGCGAACCCTATATACCCAAGACTATATTCGAACCAGTTTTAACACTATAATGGCTTTAATACCAAGCTGCTCAAAACGCTAGTGAAAGCATGTCATTTCGGAGGAAATGTATGCCAAAATAACATGTTTATTAAAGTCAGCTATGAGGCCTTGCACCCAAAGGGTGTCCTCAACTTTTACCTCCGGATGTAATTAGCGTATTTAGGAGGTGGAAGGTTTCGCGGTTCGTTAGCTCCTTCTCTGTTCTTTGAATATGAAGATTTAAAGACAGGCTTAAGTGGAAATAAACAGCTTCCGGTTCCGGTCCTAGCCTCAGGACCGGACCGGGACCGGACCGTCCGAGCCCTAGCACACAGGCCAACTGGTTTGGCAAACCTTAAATAGTAGGGTAAGCTGCGCTAATTATTCCCACTTTTGTACCTGGGTGATTCCCAAAGTCGTTACCTCGTATTATATGAACATATGGATTTGGACTAATCAAGTATGCGATCTTTTCAAAAAATTAATTTTCTTGAAATTTTTAACCTCTCCTAACCTCAGTAAAACAATAATTTTATGTAACCATGGCAACAAGGTACAAAAATGAATATCTGTGCTAATTATTCCCACCCCCAGGGCTAATTATTCCATGCCCTGGGCTAATTTTTCCCATTGTTGCCCGGTAATGTTAAAATACAACTGTTTATATACTGTGGAGAAAATTAGCCCGGTTCCCGATAGATACTTTTTGAATTTCGGGCCCAAATTATTTAAATCTGGGCTTAACCATGTGACAGCTAGGGAAATATTAGCCCCACAGTCGTGGGAATAATTAGCCCGTCCTCTTTTTTTTCCAAATTTGGATGGCTTTATCAAAATTATGAAAATAGTTAAAATCTGATGACAAAAAGTAAGTTGGTTCAAGTTTTACGACGAATAGTAGAA
>JAQFYE010003415.1:0-15385 GCA_034694305.1 Protaphorura glebata
ATAGTTTTAAAGGATATTAACGTCGAAAGTCGATTCATTCACGAATGACTATGCAGACTAAACATGTCGTCGAATACCGCACCAAAAACTTCGAAATGTCAATTTTATCTAGTGTAAGACCACTTTTTCCGCGCCCCCAAAATTTCGCGTCCTGGTGCCAGCGCACCAGTAAGAACCAGCGTAGCTACCGCCCTGAAGCTTCATCACTATTATCGTCATTTTCCATACCTGTAGTCTCATAAAATTCTTTCATGCTATTTGAATTTTGCAGCTTCTGTCGTTATTTCACCATTAATGTGAAAACATATCTTTCACATCAGAATAAAAGAACAGCTCCAAATCATACTACTTTTTTCAGGATTCTTACAGTAGGCATTTGGCTTTGAATCAATGTTGCACAAACGCACAACCATTTGAATCCAGGTCAATTGCAGACCTAAAGCTGAAATGTGACGAATGAAATATCATTCCGGATTTCTCATAGTGTCAGAATTCACTGGTATAAATTTCAATTATTTCTGAAAATACCCGTCCTGACGTTCTCTTTGGTTATACCAAAATATTGAAAAGAACATTCTGTCAACGAGGGATTGGTGTCGCTAGCAGTGCCATACTTTATTTTGACATTTTATTTTGACAATTTTTGTTGTTGATTTCAAGATTTAAAGGCATAATTCCGAGCCAGGATTGTCAATAAGGAAGACGTGCATGGAGGAAACCTTGATTAGGTCATCAATAGTCGTGAGGCAAGTCGGAGTCGGTGATCCAATAATAGCCTAGTAAAGATTAAGAAAAATCGATATTAATACAACGTTTAAAATGTTTGAAATATGAAGCTACGAATTTCGGGGAATTCGGACTAGGAATTGAACCGCGCTATAATGTCCACAGTTTCGATACCTAATCGTGCCACTGTGATGAGAATTTACCTTAATGGCAAGTGAAGGTGGTTTTTCATATCGGATGGAAGTAGCATCTCCGAAGGCGACGTATCCAAATCCTTTCAATTTGTCGTTTTTATCGAACAGAAGGAAAACAGGTCGGACTGTGGAGCAGTTGTCAGCTTCGAAACTTGGGACGTTGAAAAAGTTGTGATATCCTAGGAACATAAAGTAAATAAATTTATTTTCATTCATTTTATCACTTGCGCATTATGATTATGTGACTGACCCATGCCGACGAAGCATTTGTTCTTAGTCCAACCCTGAGAAATGGCATCAGCTCGGTTTGTTGGTGGAACGATAAGACTGTCAATAGTTTTACCATTTTGGAAGTAAAGTCCGACACCTGTGCCTTGGGAAGCAAAGTCAGCGGCTAATCTTCCAGTCGAGCAAATGGTACCTAAGAGAAATGGCCACTTGTGTCAAACGTCCCTTCGCGTATAATAATGAGACTTACTTGGGTCAACAAAATATGTGGTCAGAGTGTACACATTTTGACCATTCAGGACCTCTGGTTGGAATTGTCCAACAGCGGCGTAGTTGAAGTTATTTTGGCCACTTGCCATGATTTGCTGTTGGTTCAACTACAATTTTCAACAAAAATATTAAAATTTTGCACAAGTACTTTTGGATTTTTTATTAACTCACGATCATTTGGATTCCAGCGATGTAGCCATTTGCGTCATAGAGGAGAGCCATCGTGTAATCTCCTTGGAAGATGAAACGGTATCCGTGGAAAGTATTCCCATTCGTGCAGTCTGTGTTGATTTGAACCAAATTGAATGGTTTAGTTGTAGCCTCTGCAACAGTCCTGGGCATATGGGCGTATGGCTCGGTGTCAATGAGTGGAACTCCGAATTTGACTAGAAAATAAATGCACACTAATTAGAAATGGCCGAAATAATAAATGGCGTAAAGTGTATTACCTTTCAAATCATTCCAGAATGGAGTTGGTGCGGAGGACCATGGCCACGAGCTTGCCACTGTAAAAACAAATTCGTTTTTAAATTGTAATGTGTCACCCCTTAAAAGATAAAACTATTAAAAAAATTAGTATTATACCTGCGACGAGGGCAAAAACCAGAGCGAATGAAATGGATTTCATTTTGAAGTCTGAATGTGAGAACTCAAAATGATACTGACTTGGGATAAAACTTTGGTTTATATATACAACAAATTCCCATTCATGTTCAGTTTATGACCAAAATTTATGTGAAAAGTACACAAAAATTATTAACCACATGTTATTCATTGCAACATATTTTACACGTGCTTTCGACAATCGAATCAATTTTTTAGAGCACGCCGATATTGATTATTCATGCACGAGTGTGTGACAATAACCTCAAAGTGTGTGAGACTACAATGAAGGTGTGGCATTTATGAAGATTTATTCATTTTGAACTATGGATGTTGATCAATTTACTTCAAAAACAAATTACTCATGCTTAAGAAGTCCGCTAAAAATTACGTTTGCTTTATTTGATCAGTTGGGATATCAAGTGCAAAGTCCAACTTTGGAGGTTATGCACGAATGTTTGCGGTGAGGGTTAGACGGTGTTTAGTTAGTTCGTTGAGTAAATTTAAACACATTTACTGTTTCGATTCCGAATACCTCGTTAGGTTTTGATCCCGACCACAAACCAGTTTATAAATTTCATGCAAAATTAGGCTGGCACATCGGTTTTGGAATTTGACACGAAAGGTTGTTAATTGCATGTCGGGACACTTTTTCTTAGTTGAACAAAAATATTAAAAAAAACTTTCATACTACTAGGGATTGGTTTCACTTGACAATACAGTTGCTTATAAGCAAACATAACCCCTCCATCTCATTCTTCACGGATTAGGGAGACCGATTCCTGTCACTTCGGAGAATACCGTGAAAATCAATTTTTACTCAAACACGTGTACAACTCAAGATTAGAACAAAATTTGGGTTTGGAGGAAAAAAAAAATTTCCGGGAAATATTTGGGAACAGTGTCCGGAACATAATTCCCTAATCCTTATACGAACTACTTACTCACCCCACACTACCTAAATATGCATGGGGATCAGGAATTTGTTTACGGTCACTGTTTCGAAAAAATTCCCGGACATTTATATTTTTCCGTCAAACCCAATTTCATGTTCTTATTTCGAGTTTTGCACGTGTTTGAGTAAAAAATAATTTTCCCGGGAGTTTACGGAAAAGTGACCGGAATCAATTTCCCTAATCGGTGAAGAATGAGATGGAAGGGTTATGTTTGTTTATAAGCTGCGGCCAACTTTTTTTTTTAAAAATTTGATGGCACAGATCATAGATTTAGGAATTGATGCTAGTTTCTCATATCTCAAGAGGATCTATAGATATTTTTGTTGATTTTCAAAGCTGGGAGTATTGTAAACGAATCGATGCCATGTCAAATTAAACATTTAATTCCTTAAAATCAGGTTTCTATTTCATTTCTTGTGAATGTCTACTGGTTACAGGACAAAATAAGGAATTGTCAATCAAACTTTTGACAAATTCTTGAATTGAGATTTAAATATTCGCGGGATTTCCTTCCACCCCACGCCAAAAAGTGGTTACCTGGAGTTACATAACAAGGATCGCTGCAGCTGGAAGACAATAACACGAAAACGGTCACACTCTGACACAGATAGTGCCACAATTATTTTTACATTTCCGAAAAATAAATGTAGTGCTGAATACAGCGAAGGGAAATTATGTCAAATTATTAAATTAAATATTGACTGATGTTCGAATTGTAATTAGAAATAGCGATCGGCCTTCTTGCTTACGGGGTATCTTATCCTACCGACTGACACAGGGCTGGAGAAAACGAACCTTAACCTTAAGTGACCCAGATGACCAGAACGGAGGGTGGAGGAAATGAAGAACACAACACAAATGTAGAACACAACACAAATGAAGAACACAGCACAAATGAAGAACACAGCACAAACTGAAGGTAATCGGTAACAGCTGATTCGTATTTTATGTTAATATTTTATTATTTGACATACGGTCTTAACAAGAAAAGAAAACTATTGGAAAGTATAATTTATTAATTATACGAGGGAGATGATGAGCTCCGGGCTCCAGGTATTGGACTTCAATTGGAGTCAGAGTCCGGAATTGAAATGGGGTGGCTGGACAAAATCCAGAGCTACTCCTTTATCCTTCAGACTTGTCCTGTGTGACGTAAAAGCTGAGCGTAATGACACACTAAATTGCCCGCAGAACTTGTTGGGGCATTGAGCAAAACAGGATGGTGCCTCAACCTTACGGAATATTGACAACTAGTCTTCTGAAATTCTTATACCCCAATAAAGGAACTTAATTGTGAGTGCTGAACACACGCTTAAGAAATATCAAAAAATCATTGACACTAGAGCATTTTATTGTCATTTATTAATTTCATTCTACTATTTTTAAGATCCAATGGGTAAATACGAACCTTACTGAAGGATTATCGAGTAATAATAATATTGTTTTGTTTTGTTTGAATGATGTCACAATATTTATGGTCGAATGCAATTCTCCAAGTCTGGATGGTCTTCAAAGAATACGTGCATGGATGTAAGCTTTTTTTGGTCTCCAAGATCTGTGAGGCATTTGGGAGTCGGTGATCCAACAACAGCCTAGGAAAGATCAATAAAAAGTCGAATTTTATTTCAAATATCGGATGTTATTGCGAAACTCGTTAAAACTTATTGTAACAGTCGATATTAGTAATTTTGAAACGGGGCGACCAGGAATTGAACTCGGGACCCAACAATTAATGAATTATTATCGGACCGTATTACCTTGATGACATTTGAAGATATTTTTTCGTATCGGATGGAAGTCGCATCCCCAAAAACAAAGAATCCAAAGCCTTTCAATTTGTCGTCTTGGTTGAAAATAAGGAAAACAGGGCGGACTGTGGCGCATTGGTCCTTGTCATAACCACTCACGTTGTAAAAGTTGTGCCATCCTGCGATTAAAATTATGAAACAAATAATTTTCTTTCGAAATTAGTATACAAAACGTTTAGTGAACTGACCCATGCCGACAAAGCATTCATTGACAGACCAGTTTTGCACAGGTGCGTCAGCTCGGTTTGTGGGCGGAGTGATGAGGGCGTCAATGGTTGGACCATCTTGGAAGTAAATCTGGACTCCTGTGCCTTGGGCAGCAAATTCATCGGCTGTTCTTCCAATCGTGCAAATAGTGTCTAAATCAAACAACCAAACATAAGGTTTTGTTTGTTTGTTTGTTTGTTTGCTTTATACTTACCAGGTTTAACGAAATATATGGTGAGTGTGTAGACATTAGTTCCGTTCAAGACTTCAGGTTAGAACATTCCGACAGCGGCGTGGTTGTAGATATTCTTCCCACTACCCAATAATTCGTCACGATTCAACTACAAAGTGTGAAAAATTGTATCAATTAACGTTCTATGTAAATCGTGGGTAATAATTGATTGACTTACAATCATTTGGATTCCGGCAATGTATCCGTTGACGTCGTAGAGAAGCGCCATCGTGTAATCTCCTTGGAAGATGTAACGTTGGCCCTGGAAAGTATTCCCATTCGTGCAGTCTGTGTTGATTTTAACTAAATTGAAGGCGTTACTTGTGGCTTCCGCAACAGTTCTGGGCATTGCCTCATATATGTTGGAGTCAATTTGCGGAATTCCGAATTTGACTGCAAAATAAATAACACAATAATTAAAATTGTGCGACAGATAATGAACTGCACAGATTTAATCACCTTTCAAATTATTCCAGAGAGGCTTATCTCCAGATGTTGGGAATGAGGTTGACCCTGTGAATATAAAAATTTGACCTATTAATAATGTCAAAGTATATTCCAAAATCCGTGTATATAGGTAACGTACGAATTAATGGAATACCTGCGATGAGGGCAAGAATTCCGACAGTGAATATAATGGATTTCATTTTGAAGTCTGAAGGTAAGAAGTCAAAGTGACTTTGACTGGAGACAAAACCTTGGTTTATATGTGCAACAAATTCCCATCAACTTCTTACACATTTTTATTCATCAGCTCAGAATTAATGCAAAAAAGATTGATTTGGTCCGTACAATAGATAACTATAATACTCCAAGGGCCTCTTTTTCTCTGTGCGTCTGTGACAGGGAATAACGATGGTCATCGCGTCAATATTTAAATTATTTTTTTGTCAGTGTGACTCCGCCTTCTCACCGTAGTACGCCGCTACACAAAGAAAGACTCAGCACCTCCGTGCGGATCAGTAATTTCCGTATTACGACCCCGGACCAACGTAGACCATCCGACAAGACAAGTCCAGACAAGACCGGACGGCATAGCTGCGTGCCGCAAAATTAACAATCATATATTCACAAAATCATTCCTACTACTACGGATACATACCTACCTAAGGGGGACTCAGATTTTCTAGTAAATAAATAAATCAGTATTCACAGCGGACAAAAAATTTAGACAAAAAAAATACAACTTTTTTGTTCTTACATAAGGTGAACATACAACATGCGTATGATTGATGATGATTCTACGATAAGAGGACGATAAACGTACAGAATAAAATTCCAGTTTGACGTTTATGTAAATGTGTGCATTGTCTCAATAATTAAATATAAGTCCTCAATTTACTTGACATTCATTTTGAAATATGAAAAAAGGAAGTTCTGAAAGAATGCTTTGGATCGCCTTTTGCAAAAGACTTTGAAATCGGTACTCAAATTTAGTGAAACCAACCGGAAGTCTTAATTTGTGGGCTCCTCACGAGGGGAGCTTCCGGGCATGCCGTTTTTTGAGAAAACCTCAAATTGATGATATTGAATACTGATGCGATTTGAAATGTAGAATGGTATGTCACTCCACCCACTTCTCAGGTTTAGATCGGCAGCATTAACTTTTGTATTGAATTCTGGAAGTGTTGGTGCATGTTCGCCGTCAACGAAATTAAGTCGCACTAAAGCACCTCTCCTTAGTTTCAACTTCAAAGGTTAATGGTAAATGGAAATGCAAAAAAAAATGTGACCTTTGACAAATTTTTCTCTATAAAACTTTTTTATTATGTTTAATTGGTGCTTCAACATTTAAGATCGAATACAATTTTCCAATTCTGGATTCTCAGTAAAGAAGACGTGCATGGATGAAACTTTGATTTGATCTGCAAGATCTGAGAGGCATTTGGGAGTCGGTGATCCAACAATAGCCTACGAAAGATAAACAAACTTTTTAAATTAGGAGTGATCCGAAACGCGAATTTAAAGTTAGAGTGATTACAACCAATTTATCTGAGAACCAAGTGACGTGCGAACAACCTCGATTTTGGCTGTTGGGAAAAGGTGACCAGAAATTGAACTTGGGAAGCTATATGATTAATGAATCGTAGAAAGAAGTAATGAGGGCTGTCCCACAAAAAATGCGAAAAAGTTAAAACTAAATTATTAATTCCAAAGAAATTCCTGCAAATTTTTTGTGATTTCCGTACTTAATGAAATTTGGCCATTGTCTTGGAAAATTTGAGATTAGAACACTCTGCTGTCAATTCTCGTCAAAACAAATTCGGATTATTTATGGGACAGCCGTCTTACCTTAATCGCAGTTGAGGACGGTTTTTCATATCGGATGGAAGTCGCATCCCCGAAAGCGACGAATCCAAAGGCTTTCAGCTGATCCTTTTTATCAAAGAGAAGGAAAACAGGTCGGACTGTGGTACATTGGTCAGCGTCAAAACTTTCTACGTTGTAAAAGTTGTGCCATCCTACCGTCAAAATCATTATGAAAAAATTAAATCATTTCTTTTAGAACACGTACCTTAGATAGAATATAATAATGTGGTGGAGCTGACCCATGCCAAACAAGCATTGATTGACGGACCAATTCTGAGCAATTGCATCAGCTCGGTTAGTTGGTGGAGTGATGAGTTTGTTAATGGTTGGACCATCTTGGAAATAAATTTGGACACCTGTGCCTTGGGTATCAAAATCTTCGGGTGATCTTCCAGTCGTACAAATGGTTTCTAAAGAAAATAATCAAATATTTGGTTTTGTTTGTTTGTTTGTTTGTTCGTTTGACACTCACCTGGCTTAACGAAGTATGTGGTCAGAGTGTAGACATTCTTCCCGTCCAAGACTTCTGGCTGGAACATTCCGACATGGGCGTATTTGTAATTATTCTTCCCACTTGCTAATATTTCCTCACGGTTCAACTACAGGGTGCAGTGTCAAAAAATGTATTAATTAACATTCCGTGTAAATTGTGGGTGATAATTAATTGAGCTACAATCATTTGGATTCCAGCAATATATCCGTTGACGTCATAGAGAAGTCCCATCGTGTAGTCTCCTGGGAAAATGTACCGTAGGCCCTGGAAAGTATTCCCATTTATGCATTCTGTACTGATTTTAAGTAAATTGAAGGGGCTACTTTCAGCCTCTGCGACAGTTCTAGGCATGTGGTCATATCGGTTCGTGTCAATTTGCGGAATTCCCCATTTTACTACAGAATAAAATGCAAATAAAATTATAAATGGTCGTCATATAATTAATGGTGTAACTTGAATTACCTTTCAAATTATTCCAGAAGGGTTTTTCTGCAGACCGAGGGAATGAACTTGACCCTATGTATACACAAAAATTTGGTCAATTAATGCAACGTGTTTAAACAAATTTGCAAATCTATGTTTACTACTTTAGGAATTAATCGATTACCTGCAATGAGGGCAAAAACACCGAGAGTAAATGCAGTGTATTTCATTTTGACATGAGAAGTCAAAGTGATATTGACGTGAGTTAAAACCTTGGTTTATAAATCCACGTCTCACATTATCTTATTCATCATTTGCAAATCAATGTAAAAAAATATTGATTTGGTCCGGACTGCACAAAAAATCAATCAATTATTACCCACTGTTGTGGCTATGCACGTCGGACGTGCTTTGAAGAACAAAGTCGAATTTTTTGCTGCATGTGAATATTAAAGACATTAATTTCTACGACCAGAGGACGAGTAACGAACATCAACCCTAAATTGTGTGCGACAACGATTGAAGTTTGACAAATCTAAAAAAAAATAAGTCCAAAGTTCAAATTTGAAGGTTAATTAGAAAATGTAGTAAAAAAATCATCGTGTTTGCTTCATAATGGAAATTAGTAACGCAATTACATGTAGAATTTTTGTATCATGAACTACGTACCTATAACGTAAACGACCTCTTAGAAGATTTGACTCAAATACATATAAGCCTAAAAATACAAATATAAATAGTCTGTGAAATAATAATTAGTCATTTACATGGCATGGCATTGCATGGGACTTACATCATTCTTCATGTTGTCATCTTATGGAACGCGTAGACTATAGACCAAAAAAAAAAAGAACAAAAGAATGCAGAATGTAATGTGGAAGTTATGTGAGTCAGTGAGTCGTAGCGTTGTGCAATTTCCAAAAATAGAAATAGAACTAAAATCTTATCGGTCTAAACACATTTCGCACTTACGGTATTGTGTCACTCAAGACAAAACCCGGGTTTCAGTCTTAGTCTTAATATTAACCTTGGTCCAAGACGAAAGTCACTATTGTACATTTCTCTTTAAATTCAGCACAACAGACACAAAAATACAATTTAAAAAAAAGGTAAGGTCAAAGTTCGAAATGTCACAACTTTCGAAATACTGAAATTCTATTTTGTTTGTTTACTATTTGAACTTTGACATTCAAGAAATAATGGCGAGCTACACCAGCAGTACGAGAAGTGCTAGCAGCAAGAATGCTTCCATGTCATCTACAAAAATGTCATCATCATTAGCTTTCACAAGTGATGACGTTGACGATGACGACACTGACGCCTTGGAAGCGGCCATGATGGACATCAAGATGGACTTACCACAAGCACGACTCCCGAAAATGGTCGAAAAACGGATATCAATGGATTCCCCCCTTGATGCAATGATTTCTGAGGCACTTGGAGATCGGAAGGGCAGTTTGACATCCAAACCGGGGTTAGTTATTCCAGTGGTCAAATTTGAGGTCACCAAATCATTTCCATCGAAAAGTAAAAACATTTTTTTCGAAAAACTCAGAAAATCTGTTAGCACAGAGTTGCATGGGATTTCCATGCTCATTTATATTAGGGACTTCGTTGGTATCAAAGTTTTCAGTCCCCACTGTTGTCGAAATTCGGACAGTTTTATTCGTTATAATGAAGGAAATATTTGTCAACAGGTGTACTGCAATATCCAGTGCAAAGTCCAAGAGCACTTCGTCTTCCGCGAAATTGGAGACGAGTGGAAGTATAGTTGGCGGAGAATTAGTTACGAATAAGACTGTGGCAGAAAAAGATCATCAGGCGAAGGAAAGTCAGTCGGAGAAGCGGGTGGAGGATGGAAAAGTAGTGGTTGACAAGAAACAATCACATGAAACCAGTGATAAGGCAAAATTGAAGTCCACAAAAGCCATGAGTCAAGAGGAATTAGACGCATTTTTTAGGATTAAGGCAAACTCACCTCACCCCATTGAAGAATTGCAATTTGATGAGAAGACGAAAACGTTTGATGTAAGAAATTCGCCAATGAGTAGTGCAGATTTGGCCATTTTAGTCATTTGGACAACTGACTCGTCAGTTTAGGGAATTTTAGTCACTTGGGCAACTGATTAGTCATTTGGCCAACTGACTGGTTATTTGGCCAACTGACTGGTCATTTTAGGAAATTTTAGTCATTTGGGCAACTGATTGGTCATTAGGCCAACTGACTGGTTATTTGGCCAACTGACTGGTTATTTGGCCAACTGACTGCTTATTTGGCCAACTGACTGATAATTTTAGGTAAGTTTAGTCATTCGGACATCTGGCTGGTCACTTTGGGTTATGTCTAGTCATTTTGCCAACGGACTGGTCACTTTAGGTTATGTCTAGTCATTTTGCCAACTGACTGGTCACTTCGGTCATTTGGACAACTGACTGGTAATTTTAGTCATTTGGACAACTGGCTGGTCACTTTAGGTTATGTCTAGTAATTTTGCCAACTTGGTCACTTCAGTCATTTGGACAACTGACTGGTAATTTTAGGTAACTTTAGTCATTTGGAGAACTGACTGGTCACTTTAGTAATTTGGACAACTAACAGGTTACTTTAGTCATTTGGACAACTGACTGGTCATTCTAGTCATTTGTACAAGCGACTAGTAATTTTAGTCATTTTGACAACTGACTAGGATTTTAGACATTTGGACAACTGACTAGGATTCTAGTATTTGGTACATTTACAGGCGTGCGTTCAGATATATGAATGCAATTAATGATTCTCACCTTCTAGAGAGGTAAAGAAATAGTTAAGGAAAAATAAAGATAATACATATATCGGCTTTGTTCTGTCAAAGACTTAAAATTCAGCTCGTATTTCCGACTTTCCGACAAGCTAAATAAACAATCAAAATATTAACACTGTAGTAGGCGTTTCTTCAACGACCGGCTCGGAGTTCCTCCCGAATACTAAACTTTTTCACTCAAAGACTAGATTTATGTCGCAAGGTGATCCTGTTTTCTGTAAAGAATTCAGTCGAACTAATTTTGGTAGTGCATAAGAGTTTGGGCCGCCGCCAACAAAAATCGTGTAAATTATCAAGAAAAGTCGTTTCAAGATAATTTATGGGAGACTCCAGCTATAGTTTCTGTTTACAATGACTCCACGCTAATAAAATTTCTTAGTATGTAAAGCCTACTTTGTGTAAACAAACAAAATTTTGTTTGTTTGTTCCACAGGTGAAACTCCAAGACTTGCCAGAATTTAGTCCAGACGAATTGACAGTGAAAATCGTGGATGGAGTGATTACGGTGATTGGACGTCATGAAGATCAATCGGATGAGAATAATTACAAGAGTGAAGAATATATTCGAAAGTTCACTGTCCCAAAGGGTCTTAATAATGAGAATGTGGCTTGGACGTTAGAGCCAGAAGGCGTTCTTGCAATTTCTGCCGGAACAGCTGTCAAAGGGCTTCAAGTATATCATTTAGATTGTACTCTCTTCAGGCCAAAATCTTTCTTCAAAAATAAATAGAAAAATGGATTTCATCAGATAAATTAAAAAATATTCATGCATTCGTTAGAATAAAATTCATCGTTTGTAAAATATGTGAGATTAAAAATTGAAATGAACTGCTAAACAAATTTTGCCAGAAAATAAATAGTTTGAATTTTTTGTAGTTTATCTTGCACAGATTTCTCAAAATTAATTGGTTTGATTACGGTAAAGAATTTCAGCTCTCGCTGTTGTTTACATACACCGGGAATATCCCTTTTGAATTTTATATACAGGGTGGCACATAATCTTTGCCCCCCCCTAGGCAGCTTAATCTGGGGGAGTCTGACAAAAAGTGAGATATGCATTTGGTAGAGAATCTTAGTGCGGATCTAGGAAGCCATTTCGATTAAAAATCCGTTGTGCGTAGTGGCGTTGACGGGCGTTCAAATATAAAAGAAAAATTTCTGATTTTTTTTTGCCAAAATACCCGGGGAACAAAAATCGACTTTTCCCGAACCGCTTAAACAAAATTTTAAAAATTGCAGATAATTATTGCAAAAAAGTTGCCGTCGACAGATTTTTCGAATAAACTTATTTCGTTTTTTTTTAGCAGAAAGCCTATTTTGCGGAGTCTTTTCATGCCGTTTTTTACTTGAACGCTCGTCAGCGCCGCTCAGCGTAACCGATATTCAATCGGAATGGCTCCCTAGATCCGCACTAAAATTCTCTACAAAATGCATACCTCAATATTTGTCAGGCTTCCCCAGATCGGGCTGGCGAGGGGGGTACAAAGGCATGACCCTGTACGCTCTGCCCCAACAACAGCGTATAAAATTAAAAGATCGCCCATTCAAATAAGGCGCTAAATTCTTGAATGTTTGAACAATTCTTACTTGACTGAATTTCATTGAGAATTTTTATTAAAATAAAACAACAAGAATAAGAATTCCCTCAGTCAATCAGTGGCCCAATTATTAAAGCCGCGACCGGTGACGTGGTCAGAGGTCAGAGGTCAGTGGGTACTTTGTCGTTGACATTCATACGTGCTTGGTCACAACCACCAACTCACAGAAATCATTAAATGTAAGTAACATCAAAATATAAAATCTGAAACAAAATTTCTCTAAATTTTGGTTTCCCAATCTATATTTAATTTTAGAATAACTAATTTCACACATAAATTAACATTCGGTAGATTACGGGAAGGGTCACCGATGCGCTTAGCGGCGCTAACAAAATTTTAAAAAGAAATCGACATGAAGAAATAGATTTTTGAACGGATTCTCGACAAAAGCCCGTCCAATTTTTCAGAAAATCTACCGTGGCAATCTTTTTAATTATTTTTAACACTGTTCATGATTCCTCATTCCACAGAGCACCAGGATGGAGTAGGATTGATAGTATGGACTCCACCAACCTCACTGAAGTTGAAATTAAAGAAGAAGTTGATGTGAGTGAAATATTCATGCGAAGGTCAATTGATGAAGAAAATGATCAAATAGTTTTCCTGAACGGACTGTACGATCAACTGGGACCGACGTCGACCGCGGCCGAGAACCGGGCGGAAACACATTTTGTATCCTACACTCCAGTTTACATGAACGAGAATGAATCTCCGATTTATCTTCAAATCTCAACCCCGAGGAGTTCAATTATTCAGACGAATCATTCTGAATTCCAATTCGTGCGAACAAAACCATCCGCTGATCTCTTAAAAATTACGCCTCGGGGACGAACGTCTTCCTTTTCTTCAAAATTTCAACAATTACGTATTAACAGAACTGAACATTTACTAGTTGGTAGTGATTTCATGAAGCTGGGCTAACAATTAATATTTAATTCTATTTTATTGTGAATTCTAGATGTTCTTTTTTTTTGAAATGGATGGATTTGGGAACAGGAATGGGGTCAGAGTCGGAAGCCATACTACCTGATTTTTCACTCATCAATGATCATTCAAATCAAAATGATGAAGACCATTTAGAAATGTACATTAAAATTGAATTTTCAGAATGGAATAATTTTTTTTTTATCTTATTTCTTAATTTTTGCTCAAGGTTCCGTAGACCACAGGGACGTAGTAGCATTGCATTGAGACTATGGATAACAATTTTCTTGATGTTGAAATTAAAGAAGAAGTGGAAGTGAGTGAAGTTTTCACGGGGAGGTCAATTGATGTAAGAAATGATGAAACGATATATCCGATGGGACTCATTCTAATCCACGATCAACCGTCCGTGCGCGTGCCCAGTATTAAGACGGAAACAAATTTATTATCTTACACTCCATTCTATAATGAGGAGAAAGGATCTCCAAGTTTTCTTCAAACGTCAACACCCAATAGTTCAGTTATTCGGACGAATAATTCAGAATTTCAATTCGTGCGAACAAAACTATCCGGAGATCCTTTAGAAATTACCCCTCGGGGAAGAAGGTCTTTGTCTCAGGAGTCCATTCTACACGTCGATGCCCAATTTACTCCAACCCCGAATTCTCCTACAGGGTCAAAGTTTAAAGTTGTGGAGGGCGAGACGTGGGAAGGACGGAGGCGTCGTCAAAATGCCGAATACCATAGAAGAGTCCGTGAACGTAGACAACAAAATGACACTCTTGAAGAAAAGAATGCAAGGCTTGCAACTACAACAGAACGATATAGAAAGCGTTTAGCTAATGAGACTCACGACCAAAGAAAAGCAAGGCTTGCAATTCATGCAGAACGCGGAAGAAAACGTTTGGCCAATGAGACTTCTGAGCAACGAACTAAGAGGCTTGCGGCTGGTGCAGAACGCCGAAGAACACGTTTGGGTTATAATATAATAAACTGAAAATGTCAGAGTCAAAAGCGTCACACATGTGAAGAGTGTCAACAAAGTTTCAGTTCAATCTCTAGTCTTCAAGATCACGTGATTACACACACCAAGGATAAAAACTTTAAATGTAATGAAAATGACTGTCGAAAATGTTTTACTAGCCGTGAGGACTAGTGCACAGTGTAAATACTGTCTAGACTGTGTGAATATCAATACTTGTAAAGAAGTGAAATTCTATCCAGTACATACCAAAATGTTGTCGTACATGCAGAAGAACTGCACTTTTTGTTTAATTTTTACATTTTTAAAATTTAAAATAAATTTCTGGCATTGGAGTACATGGAATTAGTTGAATTAAGTATATCATACCATATTAATACTCTTATGTCCGTCCCTGTTTTACTCAAACCCAATTTCCCACTCCTCCTGAAGAGGTAGAGGGCTGGGGAGTGGTGCGTTGGAGAGCTACGGCCGAGCGCTACAAAATGGCTGATTTAGTTCAACTCACTATTTTTTTCGAAAGCGATCGTTATATGGAGGTAAATTTCGAAAGCGGCCGCAATATAGAGATCATTTTGGGGGAGTTCAGGAACTCGAAAGCGGTCATTTAGAAAATGAAAAGCGGTCATT
>JAQFYE010003416.1:0-15383 GCA_034694305.1 Protaphorura glebata
ATGACGTAATGAGGGGTGCGGCCCTTTACCAACTGACGGCGGCCATGACACCCCAGTAAGGAAATAGGGAACAGTACGTGCCTCCGTATTTGATTTCACAAAAACGAGTTACTTCACTTGTCTAATTGGATTTTATCGAGTTTGGAATCTAAAATTTTTAGAAATATACAAATCAGAGATACGGCTGTCAGTGGACGACTCAGTGACATTGTTATTCTACCACGTGGCCAAACTTTCCACTACCGTAAATAAATCAAAATAGTCGTAATTTCTCAAAAACCTATAATTTTGATGCTCTATATGTTCTTAACCTATAAAACTCACAACAGAAGTGCAAGAGCCAGAAAATGCGGCGTGATGAAATGGATTTTCATGAATCTAAGATGCCTTGTACTGCTTTTGAAGGTCAGCAGTAAAAATGTCAAACTTCATGTCTGTCAAACACTTCGAGTTCAAAATTTTTGCTCAAGTTCATTTTATGGATAAAATGGGGAATAAATAGCGACGTTCATGAGCCTTCTATTCAACAAACTGAGCTCAATTTTAATGTGTTCTTCGGAAACAGGACATTACACTAATATTTCTCCAAAAATGCTTGCAGGATAAAAGAAGTTGCTCATTGGGGGCTCCGCCTAAGCACTTTTAAGTACTTTTAGCAACTATTAAAGTTGTCCAGAAAGGCGTGCAGTGGTCAGCTCACAAGGAATACTATTCGCATGTAAACTCGGAGAAAGTGAAAACCCTCGCCTTGACTTTAACTAATTTTAAGTGTCTTAATTTTTTCGCACTTAACGAGTAAATAAATCCAGTGACCTTACCGCTCATCTATGCTTTCTGTTCTAAGACAATTTTTCGTAATGTTGTAAAACGACCCTTGTCAAATTGGCTTAGTTTAGATTTTGTACAAATGCCTCGGAAAACCATACGCGACCAAAAATGCATTTTTCATTATTTCGAAATACTAACCTTATGGAGTGTGGTCCCATAGTGGCGTTTCAAATGTCCACTGCTCGTAAACCATTTGTTACAAGCCGTACAGTTGTAAGTCTTCGGACGTTTACACTCCCCTCCTTTCCAGCCTTTTGTTTTCGGGGGTGGGCCATTTGCATTTGCAGCACTAGCACTATTTGCATTTTTCTTCCCAGGTCCCCTCCCCCCAGATGGAGTGGACGGAGACTTCCTCGGAGGAGGCGGTGTACCCCTGGCGGGATTTCCTGTCATCAATGGCCCACCAGTTTCTTGCGGCGGTGGATTATTGGGCGGGAATTGTCCACGAAAACTTGGAGGGAGAGGGCCAAGTTGGGGGGAATAACCCATTGGAGGTTGCAACGGGGGTTCACTCGGGGCATAACTGACACCCACACCGCGATGTCCATCCTCCCGAACTAATTCATAAACTATATTTCCACCAGACTGAGGCGGTTGCGGCATGCCGTGACCATATGGATGTGGATGTTGTGGAATTCCCATATTTGGATGATGATCTGGAGGGAAATTCGGTGAGAATTGGTCATGAGGGTGTGGCCAACCATTATTTGGGTTCCCCGGGAGTGGTGGTAAAAGATGAGGGAGGTAAGGACGGTAAAAATTATTTCTGGCCAAAGAATCCAATCCTTGTTGCTGTTGCTGCTGCGGAAGTTGGTACACATGAACTTTGTGGGAATCCAAATCCAAGATCTCTGCTGGCGTTTCTTCTCTGTCTTGTTTGACGACCGAAGAAGCATTTGACCCTGGCCTTGGCGGGTCACCACCACTCGGATTATTTGGAGAGAAAAGCTGTGGCTGTTGTTGCTGAGTATTGGATGTGTACTGATGTTGTTCTTGGACATTATTTGACGGCATCGTCGTCGGAATACCGTTTGCACTTCCGTACGGGTGAGGGTGGTGATCGAAATTTGGGATAGGACGATAATTGACATGAGGGTCACCGGATCGGTCTCCAGTGTTATTATTGTACTGTGGGGGGATGTAAAGACCTACTCCATGATCCGGATGAAAATAAGTTGGATGGGTTGAAGTGGGCGGTCCATTTCCATTATTGTCTGCTGGGGAAATCGGTGGCGGTGGTTGACTGTTGTTGCTGTTTTTGTTATTAGATTCCATAATCGTTGAATTATTTACGTCCGGACTTGTCCACCGACTCAATAAATTTTCTTTATGGTAACTCAAATGGACTTTTAGACTTGTACTAGATTCAAACATGACGTCACAATCTTTGCAAAAATGTGGTGGAGTGTCTGGTGTCCTAGGTGCAGGATTCACTACTTGATGTGGAGTATGGCTGATGGCCCTAGTAGCCATGTCTTAGGATCGCCCTAAGGAAAATTTGACACTCTTCCTTCCTTATCAGCTTCCATATCCTGCAACTAACAACAAAGTATGATTGATTAAAATACAATTTAATGGAAAACAAGGATTTAATAGTTATCCTACGAACACGTAGGATTAAAATACCATTTCGCAATTAAATATTCAATCCACTAGTCCACCAAAACAAACAGGTCAGATGCGACAGCCAATTAAAACTCACAGAAAAGTAAGCATATATCCAAAGCCAAACGAATGTTGATTGTGGTTATTTCAGATAGCCGTTCAACCTATTGCATTTGCAAACTAGTCCAGAAATATAAAAAACGCAACGAGCTAAACGCCCGGGACAAACAAGCTGTTTAGAAAACACCGAATATTAACATTGGTTTAATGTTTTGTCGCGAAAACCTTTCAAATCTACTAGGTCAAACGAAATCTCCAAGATACATCAAGTTAACGAATATTTCAGTGGACGATTATTTGAAGACTCGTTTGTATTTAGAAATTGAACTTCAAAACAGATATAAAGGATATGCGTTTAAGCACTTTGCACTTTTCCGTAAAATATTCCCATCACAATCTTCAGAGATTGAAAACTGCTGAGAAGTCCAATTATATTAACAATTCAAACAAAATGCACGTACAACTTACGAGCAAGATTTTGTGGTTTCGACATTAGTATTTCGTAAAAATAACTAGGGAAAAAGATGACCAGAATCAATATTTTCTCAAAGATTACGGAAAAGTGTCAACCAAAATTCTAAGCAATTTCGTCTGCTCAAATAGAAAATTTGGACTATTGAATGCCTCACAGGGTGTAAAGTACAAAACAAACTGTTTACAGTTTTTCTGTCCTTGACGTTTCGGCATGCATGCAAAGCAAACGACAAACAAAATGTCAGGAATCCTACTGCGAGTGCATTTTGGTGGGAAGACTAGGGAATGAAGTGAAGTTTCCATTTTCCATTCTAAGGTTAAGGCAAATGTACATATAGCTCAAGCACAGGGTGGACAACAAAAATTCTGTCGTACATAATTCGGTAGTATTCATAAAATGCTGAACACGTTTGGACAAACACGTTTGATAATAAGATTAATAATATAGATAATATTTCGGACGCTCGGAGTGTAAAAAAATGAACAGCTTTATTGCCATCGAAAAAATTAAGTACCACTTCCTTAATGCCAAAGTTTTACTCAGTTTACAAAAAGCTTGGTGTGGATAATGTGGAACATTTTTTAAACGCCCCTACCCCGTATTAGAACCACAAATTGGGTGCTCAACCTTTAACGCATTTTCTGATACGCCCTGTAAACTTGTATTTCTAATTCCCATGACTCATACTAAAACTGAAACATGACAAGATGCTCTCATGCTGCGTTCGTCGACTGTCATTCCATTAATTACCTCCGCCATGCCGTATGACTGGTTTTGTCTGATTGGGGTAAATGAGGCAGTGACGTTTCTTCGAATTTTAACCGAATTTTTCCACTTAAATAAAATACGGAAAATTTCATTTAGTAGGAGAAAGGTATGCAAAGCGCGCTGGAAATCTCATATTTCTTTTACTGGTTTTCTCTTTATAACCTGTATGTTAGTAAATCCATTCATACATACACACACGCCAATATTTTCATTGATTTTCTTACATTCCAGAATTCCAAACATACTCGATAGTTCTCACAAACAACTTCACGGAACCGGACCGGTCGGTGCACCTGTACGTGCACTGCAATGAATTTTCTATTCGATTTTAATTGTTATTTCTTGTACTTCGAACTATTTGGAATTTTGGACGAAGAATTATCCACACTGGGGCTTACATTAGAATTGTATTGGCACTACAGCACTGTCTAACCAATATGATACACATGTCATGCAAGATGCAATATGCAATACTAACATCAATTTTCAGTGTCTTCAGGTGAGTGAGTGTAAAAGTCCTAGAGAATGAGTCATTTTGATTTTGGGCTTAATTCCTGGAATGAACGAGCCTGGCCTAGCCCAGGTGTATAATTAAAGGAAGGAATGTACCTTAAGAAAATATTCTAAATTTCTTTGTGTCTAGAAAAGCAGTTTATGTTAGTTTGAAGATGCATTGGAGTGGAACGAAACTAACCAAGACGAAGACCAAGTCTCAATAATTACATTTTTCGTCTCCGAGATAGAAGGAATGGAATGCTTTCTTTCCTTGTAAAGACAAGGGAACTGAACGCCATGTCTATGTCGATGTCGATGTTCAAAGACTCAGCTCAAGGTGAACCTTTGTTTCAGGCCCACACGGCACGGCCTAGATTGAAACAAATCCATTGGAACAATGGATGTATTATATTGTTACAGACACACAGCAGTGTAGTGCACTGCATTGTGTATTTTTGTACCCTTTGAATTTGATGCCCTTGATTTTTAGGGGTACTACTCATAATTACATTTTTTGAATAAAACAAGAAGAACGAGTTTAAGTTACAAGTCCAAGCGAAGCTCGTAATAATTATTACCTCATCCATATTAGAAAAGTGGAAAGATCCTACGAAAAGTGGACTAAAGAAAATAAGGGTTTCTTTCCCATAAGGAATGAAAATGAAAAGAATCTCAGTCATAATTACATTTTGGTGAATAAAACAAGAACGAAACCACATTACACAATCACTCGGACGGGAAAAATACATTAACTTTCAATTATAGACACTTCTGACGAGTTGTTTAAGTAAATCATTTCCAATGAATAAGAAAATGAAATTTTTGGAAAGGTTTTTTTTTGAATATTCAACCTAAACCATATTCACTACAGAACAGGAAAAACAGTCGCATAAAAGGCAATCTCACACAGTCTCACACCATACTAAAATTAATTCTCAGAGAAATACCCAAAATGAAATTACGATATTTAGTAATACGTACATTAAAAAGAGTCCATGAAAATTAAACTTGAGATATTAAGTAAGTTCCAAATTAAAGGAATATTCAAAAATCTTGCGTCAAAAAATTGAATTCAAAAATTAATTCAAAAAAATATTGAAAATCGACTTTTTTAATATTTCCAAGCCGAGGGACACGAGAAACTTTTCTCGCGCGTAGAAAGTTTTAGAAAGGTCGAAAGGTGGCTCAAAAATGCTTGTAAAAATTAGAGTCCTTTGCAAGTGTTTGAACTGTAAATATCATAGTTACATTTTTTAATAATTTTTTAAATAAACAAGAGAATAAATAGGCTCAAAGGAATTTGCGCGCATGCTACATTTGTTAATATAAAAGCAGAATAAGAATCGGTGAATTGATAATTTTGAAATTTGTAATTATACACATGTTTTTTCCAATGAATAAGGTTTTACTGTACACCGGTTGGAATTGCGTGATATTCCAAAAATAGTGGAGTTCCCTGAATTGTTTATGACCATGGCATAACGCATTCCAAGAGTTTAAAACTCTGCAAATAACGTACCCTCAATGCTAACGGACAAATTCCTGTGTGTTTGCTATGGATGAGGAACTAATCTATTATAATTAATATTTTACAGGAAAACTATTGTGAAACCGAGAACGGCATTTGCTATAACAAATCAAATACAAATTTAATGTAATCCAACTTTGCCACTAATTTTACAGCATTACCAGTGTGAAATTGAAAGATATTGCCATAATTTTAAAATTCCGAAGCCCACGCACAACACAAGAATGGAAAACTATAAAAAAAGACGGCTTGTTTCTCAGAGAAAAAGAGCTCAAAAGAAAAGGGTCACATTTGTACACTATTACTATTATCAACATGGTGCATGCATTTTTTATCTAGAATGTAAGACAATCGACGACTTATTCCAACAACCAACATACGTGTTCATGTATACGTAAATGCATTTTCTTGACATACAGACATACTATTACTATTAGACTTTACTATTAGAATTCAAACTAATAACATCAGCATGTTAACTAAATATGCAATCTAAGTAAAGGTCTTATCATTCCGGCATACAACGGAAAGAGGAAAAGAGACTATTCCTGTAAATATCACCAAGGGTGTGTGGTGTCTGAAATGTAAGACACTAAATATCACACAGAAGTTATTATCAACTTAAATGTATTGTCATTGTGAGTGTAATTCAGAGCAGGGACGCCAATTAGAAAACTATATATTAACTTCAAGACAAATAATAATAAAAAAGGTAAGTTGACTAATTTGACACGCAAACTAATTTGCGAACTGAGTTTGTCATTTGTGTATTTATCAAAAACGTGATTGGAATGTAAGACAATCAACATACGTATGCATATTGGGACGAAGTTTTTAGTAACAAAATAGAACAGAACTTACATGCATGTACCAGGAATGGAATAATTTTGTTTATTAATGGTTAACTTCCAAAATCCCAACTTTTCCGTGTCAAAAACTGACGAAGATGAATTATTTAAGAAAACCCTCACTTTGGCACTGACACAGGAGAGTTTTTGTTGAGTTAGGTTAATTTACTCCACACTGCACTGTAAATGGTAAATCCACGATACACACTTTGGAAGGGTCCAAAAAAAAATAAGAAGCAGTCTGAGACTGAACTGAGGGAGCATCCAATGGAATGCTGGAGGGTTCACCAGTTACGGTAACTTGTTTTTCTCTTCACTCCGTACTTCTCTCTCGTCGCTCCTTTGGATGGACCAAAAATTGAGTTCTTCTCCGACCGAGATCTTTTACAATCTGAACAAACTTTTACAATCCAAGTCCTTTGTCTGCTCAATAGTCCAAGTCCAACGAATTTTCAGAGCCCTTAGACTTTCCCCTACGTACATGGCATTCACTTTAGTCTCCCTGCACTCACAAATCGGGGTAGGGTGTCTCTTGAGAAATATTTACAGGGTGTCCGGGCAGGAATGGAACACCTGTCCAAAAAATAAAGACACGAACGTCCTGGACCTTATCAGGATGGTCGGATTGAGCTAATTTTTGTATATTCGGATTCCTCATCAAATTATAGTAAAACAATCCATACACAGCAGAGAATTCCAAAATTTTGAAAATCACAACAACAATTAGAACGTTCCTAGTATCATACACATGAATGCAGCTTCACTTTTTTCGAGAGGTGTTCCGATCCTGTTTGTAATATATTATACACCCTGTATGTGTATAGTGAAAATAGTGAATCGAGGACAACAATTTATTAGAGAACCAACTTGTGTACTCGGACGACTACTACTCTAGTGAATAAACTCGGTTGGAAAATTTTTTTTCCACAATCCGATCCATTCAAAATCAATTTCATTCCAACTCTTACACGCTATTCACTCATTCTGTCATGTCCATGTCCGGGGAACATTCTCAAAATTCTGATACAAACTGTTATTTTCAAATCTTTTCTTGGATTTTTGGATACGGATTTTTTCTATGAGGTTTCTATGTAGTTTCTGGTTTGTGTGACTGGAATTCTAATAGGAAGTTTTAAAATGGAACACGGACGGAAAACAATAGTTTCACATCACAATGTACAGTTGTATGTTTGGTATGTCGGCATTGGAATTTGAAATTTAACTGGACAGTACTATTACATGTTGAGGAATTTCGAGAATTCGATAATAGATGATATGAGGCTGGGATTATCGGACCGGATGGATGTACACGCGCGCGAGATGAGGACACTCTGAATATTTTGAATTTTATTCCTTGTCTAACGTACGAAATAATGAGACTGAGAAAATCAAAGGGGAACTCGTCGTAGATCTAGTATACGTACAGAAAGATTTTTTTTAAATAATGTTCTTACAATTAATTCTAAAATTCATTCATTATTAATTTAGAAGAATTATTTCTTCAAAAATCTCCCAATAATTGAATTCGGCCCATCGGTGAAATATTTATACCACTCGGGGAGCGATTAATGATAACCTGATCGGATTTTATTGTGTCCCAATCTGAAGTTTATATAGTGAGTAAATATTTTTTTTATTTAGGCATATTTTTTGTGCTACCAAAAGTTCAATTGTAGAACATCTTAGTTAATTTGTACAGTAATAGTCAAACCTGTGCTAGACAATCTCGTTGTAAAGACAGAATAAATGGTCGTTTGGTTAAGTGGCTTCAATCTACAATCGAATTACTAAATTATCAAATATACATTAGGTACAATTAATTGACGTTCGCTATAAGGTACATATGACTGGACATGAGGCGTACTTTTAACATACTGACTGTGTTGCTTTCTAATTGGCCGAGGAAAGGAATTAGTATATATGGTCCAAAAAATTAATAAAATTCAAGATATCTTAGTTGTCTTTCGTGTGGTTCTATACTTAAAGCTAATTTCTCAAATTGTCTCCAACGTGTGCGACTTGATATATCAGAACTCAATCGATACCACATTGATTCTTCTACAAAATGTATACATCAGCTTTTTATGAAGTCCACCAACTTGGACAGTAGGCGGTAGGCGCTTAAAGTTGGTGTTCGTTACGATGTTTCAGTGTTACACGATATGACGTGTTGAAATTAGTATTTCATATTGGAATTTAATTAAAGTTTTGAATGGTTTGTGTTCAATGTTACTTGTGATTTTAAATCAAATCGTTAATCGTAAATTGGCAATTTGTGATTAACTTGACTGCGTTAACCCGGAGAATTCCGTACTTGACCAATACACAAAAATGTTTCTATGCCACACCGTGCGAGGTGCGACTTATTCGATTTAGTCTCACTTTTAATTTTAATTAATTTTAGTTTTTTAGAATCGTGCATTCGGTTCCATCCTTCGAGTTTCCTATTTGTTTTATTTGTTTCTTTATTAGCGTGATATTTCAACGCAGTCACACATACAAGTAACTGCGAATGCGAACGAATGCGAACAAAATAGCTATTCTGTAATAAAATTATCGTCTAAGCTGGAAAAGTATTGAATTTAACATTTACTCAATAATATTTAACTTCGCGGAGACAAAACGGGGACCATCGGATCAAATTGATACCTCGCTTTATTTTTTTATTGGCCGGATATGATATGTTGGAACTGCAATCAATTTCCGGTAGCAAATAATATAATCCGTTTTCCTTCTTTCGCTATATTGCCAAGTTTTTGAACCTGAGATTTCAGATAGGATGAAGATAGTGAGATGTTGTCCATGTCCATTCATCCGTGCGTGCATTTCAGATAGAATTAAGTCCCAGAAAACCTACACTTCTGCTTCTGCAGCCAAAAGCAATCCAGTGAAATAGTAGTATAGTAACAACAATGCAGTACTGCTACTATTGTTTTGCGTGTGAGCACATAGGGTGGATCATAAATTTTAGTCTCACTCTCGATACGATATATTCATACAAAAATAAGATTACACGCTTTCCTTGTACAGAATTACTACAGGGATCTAAAGAGTTTCCTCTAATAGGGTGGGTACAATTTCCCTAATCTTGAAATTTTGAGCGGCTATATGGAACGGTTGTTGGGATTTTTTGGTCGCTATTTTGGGTAGGAAAACATAGAGCTTCAAAAATTTTGATTTCAGCTTCTTGGCACCCTGGATGTGTAAATACGTACGACTTTCTCACCATACGGACGTACTGGCATATTAGCTGGATACATTTTGATAATTCCTATACGACCTGAGCACTGACGTGAGTTTGCTTTAAAAAAAAATTTCGGAGCCCAATAAATTTTGATGGCCCGTGGTGGTTGAGTTTCCCTCAGAGGCTATGGGATACAGCCAGAAAAAGCGCCTAAATCTACAGAGGTTCCTTAGAGATTTTTTTAACAACATCAGCTATTGGTCCCACCCTATCAGAAGATGTGTGTACTTGCCCTGCATTCGTGTAAGGTAGAGCAAAACATTCACTCCATTTTTGCCAGAGAAAGCGTACTTCAATTTTTTCATTTGGGCCAGATAGGGAAGGACAGGGACAGATAGATAATCTCAATTCGAAATACTTCTTTCAAGTAGTGCATGCCTAAACCATGTTTGACGAAATGTTGAATCTCCAATATAGCGAAAAGGCAGGGGCTGCCTGTACCATTCAGTTGTATTATATTAAACCAAATGTATAACAAATGGTTTCCAACGACATAATAACTAACAAATCAAAGAAATTTAACTTTCCATTACTACGGTCAAGTTTCACCCAAGAAAAAAGAATGAAACGTCGTAATAGCTTTTACAATTTCATAATTTAGTGATGCTTTTGAAGAGGACAAAGAAATTAATCTTAATTTTGTGTATTTAGCTTTTTGCTGACAAGGAAGCCACTTTACACGTAAAAATTAGATATGATAAAACCATTTAGGAAAGAACTTTTTTGAGTTTGTTTGTAATAAGTTTTTTTTTTTCGATTACTCATTACTGTCTTTATAATGTCAAATTGCAAGTTTATGAGTGTTTCAATAGAACATAACTGAGCGCAGTAGATCAAAACCGCTACTATCGATCAGGTTTTTTCATGAAGAGCCATTTCCTTGTTGGCAAGCAGAAATGTAAATCTATATGAATCACCCTGTATACATACTATGTACATATACTGTAGATTCCAGTTTCACACATTTTCAATATTTCAACTCTTTGCTTTGGTTCATATTCTGTGTCTGAATTGTCATTTGTCTTGTCATATACTGTCGGTTTGTTCTAATATTATCCTTTTTGGATTTTAAGTATGTTATCTACATACTTTGTCCACTACTATATTTCCGACGACTGAACAATGGTGAGGTCGTTTCAAACGGATTAAATCAACTCGCCCTCAAAAGTAATTTTAACATTCCGAATGTATGTATGGAGTGTTATATCTGTACTCTGAGTTTGTGGAGATAAGAAACAACTTAACGACCACGGTTTTGTTTCTGGGGAGAAAGGATTATTTTTCAATCAAATTTACCCCATATATTTTAAATTAGAAGCCTTTCTCAGGAATTCTTACTATAGTTTTCAGTGGTTTGGAAATTTATAAATGGGCTAGAGTTTACTACCAATTTAAATTCCCCTACACCGGCAGGCAGGCACGTACGCAACAAAATTATTGTTTCTTTGTTTTAATTATCGTGCTTTTTTGAAATCAGAAAATACACATTTCATCTGTTGTACTAACTACGAAGCTGATTAGTTTACGAAATATGACAATCGCTCATATCGCTCAATCGTTTGCGGTAATAACACATGGTCAAACATCGCATGAAAAACATTTTCAATTTTATTTTATTCTTCCAATTTTTTAATGTTTTAACGTTTAACAGTATACATAAAATGAGTCATGATTGGCCCAATTAATAAACATAGCAAATTAAATTAAGCTCTTTCAATTCCCTAACGTACGCGTTTGGAAATGTTCAACCAGATAATTAGGATTTTACATACTAACAATATCCTGGGAATGAAGAACTTAACCTATAAGGAAGTTATTTAGTTATAAAAGAAAACAGGATATTTGGATCGCCGTTGTACATAATATCGGTGAGATAATTTGATAACCCGATTACCCAATAGTCAGATAACTCGACTTTCAATTATAACTGGACCTACAAAATATACTTTCTTGATATACCCATTGAAAGTCGCAATATTTCTCAATTTGGGTCAGTTCTTTTGCTGTAGGTACCCCAAGTATTGTCTCAGTATTTCACTGTTTATTTTGACCGGACTAAGTCCAGAAAAACTATGTGCATGACATTGAGGATCATTCCCAAAATCTGAATAACCTTTCATTTCATCTAAGACGGACTTTATTTCTGATTCATCAAATTTTTGTTTAAACCATGATCCCCCGTACCTTTCTAAAATAAAGAAACCCGTGTCTCGACTGTTCACACCTGCATTCTCTACAATAGACTTGATTTCAGAATTCTCTGAGTTTGACCTGTAAGTCGAGGTTGAACTCAAAATCCATTTGACCCTCCTATCGTTTAATGCTGCCAATAAAATTACATTAACCGAGTTATCTGCATGATCCCCCAATATTACTAACTTTTTCACCCTTGGAAAAATTGTCATAAAATTGTCAGCCAATTCTTGTTCAAAAGTACAAGACTCTAAATAAATAATTTCTAATTTTTCAAAAATAATTCCTTGACGGTAATAACGAACATGGACCTGTTCCAGGGCTAAATATTCCAACGTTTTCCAATGCAGGGAGAGGTCTGCGATGTTTAAGTGTGGCCACTCCCATTCCTTAAAATTGTCTTCATCAAAATTACCACGAACCTTAATTAGCCTTAATTCCTTCAATTTCGACAACCTCTCTAATAACCGCCCGACAGATTTAAGGACAACAAAATTCAGATTCAGATGTGAAATAGATGGTGGGATTTGAATGGTATCCAACTCTACATATTTAACTGCCAATTTCTTCAAAGACTTATTATTTGAATTCTTGAGCCATTCGTTTGTATAACTTGACCCCGAAACGAGTGACCCATCGTCTGAATTATAAGATACCTCTACACATTTTGCATGTTGAAGGTGGATTTTCTTAAGACTAGTGTTCAACAATGTTCTGTTAAATGCAAACTCTGAGTACCTTTCCCGAAATGGAAATATATTTTGGTAAATATGTTCCAAAATTATGGCATAACCTTTGTATCCAAATCTTAAGAGAAAGTCACCAGAATAACACTCTAAACTAAATTCCTGTAAATTCGGCAATAAAGTTCCGTGTCGAAATTGAACCATGTCATTGGAACTGACATTCATGAGACGCAAATATTTTAGTCTCCTTGCAAATTTTACAGAATCCTCAATCGATCTTTTGTTCACTTCTGCATTGGTTACTTCAATTGATTCTAATCTTGCCTGGACACGTGCGGGTATTAATGGAAATCTATCTTCAGCTAAATTCTTAATGGCAGGAACGGACGCGTTGGCAAATGGAACTCTTTGACCGTTGAAACGGTAGTTACCTGAATAAAATGCATTCTTTTCAGTGGATGTCAACCTAGCTAGACCCACATAATCAGCCTCAGAACTCCAGAAATTATCTTTACGATTGAATTTGTAGTTCAAGTGAACATATTCAGAGTGCCAATTCGGCTGGATTTGTTTTTTCGTCAACTTTCCATGTTCCTTTAAATATTTTCTCACTTGGCGAGACATCCCAGAAGTTACAACAAAGACTAACTCCAGATCTTTAAACTGTTCAAGTATTTTTTCAAAATTCTCCGAAGTTGAAAATCCAATGAGGATTAATTTTTTCAATTTTGGAAAAACTTTACTCAAATCCTGAATTAAATTTTCGGGGATGAAACATTCCTCACAGTAAAATGTTTCAACATCAGACATTACTGGCACGGCCGACTCGTCTGACCTCCTATCGATTCTGTGATCTGAATTTGTGGTTATTCTATGATCCGGAAATTTAATTGCAGTTGAATGAGTTGGAAACCGTGAAGGCGGATTTCTGTTTGGAACAGAAGGCAGATTTGTTACCCTCTTATAATCTACCCGTATTTTGGTCATTGCCAAATGTTTCAAAGTTTTAGGCAGAATATTAAAATCAATGGTGGCATTTCTCTTAGACACGAACACGAATTCTTTCAACTGAGGTTGGGATTTTAATAAATCAACTAATTCTTTATCCCGAAGCACAACTCTGTCCAAAATTAGATCCTGAATCCCAGGTTGATTCAGCAGAGCTGAGTTGTCTAGCGGACATCTACTCAGTGCCAGATATTTAATATTAAATTCTTGATTTGGAATATTTTCCAAAATTTCATTTGTAAACTCAATTTGAGAGAGTACAAGTTTGCCAAGGTCGTGATTGATCATGATGGATTTGAAAATATGAACCGTAATCTCAAAATTTGTTTTCATTCCAACAATTTGGCCAAGATCGGAATACCGATCCCCAATATCTTTTTCAAAAAATATTAAAGAGCGGAAAAATTCTTTGGAGAAACGTATGGGGAAAGTACGATCATTTGTTAATTGAAAGTCATCTCTCAAAATATCCAAGAAAATACTCTTAAGTAGTGGAAGTTGGACCTTCCTGGGTGGAAGTTCTCTTTTCAGTTTAACCTGTGTAAAATTGATGAACTGAACTGTTTTAGAATACTCGAGTGATTTAAGTAAAACGTCAGGGTCGATGTCTATGTTGGAGAGCTCTATTGAAGTGACCTTATTTCTCCATTCTTGTGCCAATGGAAGCAATACACTTCTTCTTGTTTCCTTGGCTCTTTGGAAGTACGGGAACGCCGTGTTTGATACTAATTCCAGGACTACATCTTCACTAATTTCTTTTAAAACATCACGAATCCAAAATATAAACGAATAGACCCTCGTAAAAACAGCGTCGTTCTGACAAATCCCTCTTTTCGAATTCAGCTCTCCAGTGCTCACAATTCCCTGCAACAGTTATAAACAATTATTTGGTTTGTAGTTCAGGGATGGGAACCCTACTTTTGCAGACCGTATGAACGAATAGTTTGATTTATTATTTGAATACTTAATCTTCGGGTAGTTCAAATTTCCTATGATTCGGCCCTTACTTTTTTCGGAATTTGATAGCACGTAGAAAAGTCTGGATTTGTAAGTCCAATAAACGTAAAAGGAGTACAATTTTCCGAGACAAGTTCAGAAAGAAAGTTGGTTTGGAAAGATCTTTCTTTGAAATTGAAAATTAAAAGGAATATGACTGTAAAGAAGTTAACCCCAATAGCTGTAAAAATATGGCTTCCATTAATGAAATTCTACTTAAATGCTCGGTTATATTTCAGGAAACGAAACAGACTTAAGTTTCGAGGAACGTGTTATTTTGTCCCAACTCTAGTGATAATGCAAACGAAACGTCATAGGTCTTCAACAATACGTGAGTTCAAGTTAGCACCTCCCGGTTCGGGGTCAGCAATTGGGCTGGGTACCGTTGAACAGAAGCATCTATATACCTAATATCCTGAGGGTGAGGAAAAATGGAATGATATCTGAGTTACCTAAGTTTAATTGGTGTTCGGGCATGTTGGACCGATTGAACTTCACATTTAGGGAATTTTGAATAGAGAAGGGAAGAGAAGAGTCCCATGCCAGTTGAAATCTGGCCCCCAAGCCGTTGTGTGACGTCACAGGTACTCAACCGCTCTGCGATGCAATGCCAAGCGATTTTATAGGCGCCTTCAAACGTAGACCCCAG
>JAQFYE010003417.1:0-15375 GCA_034694305.1 Protaphorura glebata
CAACACCGCCGGCCAAACTAATCTGTACTGACAAAACAGCAAAGTCTCAGATCTTCCGTATCCCTTAGGGTCTAGTCCTTAGAAGTTATTCAAAGTGGACATTCGGATGTGCCTGTTTTAAGGGCACAAACCTCATTGTCCACAATGAGTTTTCCAAACCGCGGGTCGATCATTCCCACGATTTGGAGATCAGAATATTAATGGAAAGCAACCTAAAAAATCTGAGTTCGACTTCACGAATGAAAACCCTATACGCAACGTGACTAATTACCTCAGTCGGATCATAGTGTACACATCACCGTTCTATCACTAAATCTCCACCAATCGGCCTGAGAATTCATCCGATACCATTCTCGAATGGTTGTCAACTACTTTTTGTATTCATATTTTCAATTCATTAAGACTATTGTCTGATTTTATTAATTTAACATGGATTTTCACATTTTTACTGGGTGCCGTACCGTAATGTACCATAGGGTATGTTAAACCAGCTGTTTCAATGAAATGGATTGGTGGCTTAGGGGTGTGAGAGTTTTACAACACAACGTATGGCACACGTTCGATTCTCGGACGATGCATAACTTTTTGCAACTTTTAACGTCACATTTCCTTTTGAATTTCAATTCCTTTAGATTAAGTTAGGTTAGGTTAAAAACTCCAACTAGAAATTGGTCACACTTAACCTAAATGAAAATGCATAAACTAACCTAAATAGCTGAATTTGAATTGGATTATGCGAGCAACAAATGCTGTGTGTGCCGAAACCGAAGGTTTTTGTCTGTGCGTCATCTGGATTAGGATTGAAATGTAATTAAAGTGTACCACACTATCACTACCAGTTCTTGTTTTCTTCAACTATTTGTTTTGAAAAATGATTCTAATGTCAGATTCTGTCCTGAGTGATCTACAGTCAAATCGTACATTCCTTAGATGCACTGACGGAAGGCATTTCGTTTCATAAGTTTAACCAAGTAGGATAGAATTCAAAATTAATACTGGACTTACATTCAGAAAAATTACGAGCACTTTTAGAATTGAGGTTTTAATGAAAGGAAACGATCAGAATTTAGTAGTGTCATTTAATATACCTGGTACAGTAGTATATTGAAGAACATGTCGTGTATTTTTATGTCAAGTGAAATGATAGAGGCTGGATGCTGTATCCACAAATAATAAGAAATCTGTCACTAATATTTTTTTGTTTTTTCGATTTTCTACTATTTCTACAGAACAACTGAAATTCAAAAAAAAAAATACATACTATGTTTTTTAAAAAGATCAATGGAATTTTAGGGCTCCATTTACATATTTTGACTCCAGGGATTTATTTTATCAGTAGAAATTAAACTAAAACCACAATGTTTCAGTGTCTGTTTTCATTTCTTTCTGAAATCTAGCTCAAAACTTATTTAGCATATTTCTATTCGGCCATTCTTTGCTTTCTAATATCTTCCTACGAAATAGTACTCCTAAAAATGGCTATTTGGTTATTTTCATTAAGAACGTTCCGTGCGGCTGTGACAATTTCTCGTGAATCCCCAGGGATTTAAAACTTACAACATTTAAAAATAATAATACAAAATACTAACAAATTTAATGTTCCTGCAGTCGTCTTAGGTCAAAGTAGTATTGTTTGAGAAAACCGAGAATTAATTATTTATAATGCAAGAATGCGTGACTTGCCGATTTAATGGGCGTCGAGGGTTGAGTAAATTCACATGACTTCAAAGTTGTCGTTGGACTTGGGCTCGGCTGCACTGTGCAGGAAATATTATTTGATAAATCTCTGACTCAAACAAATACGTAGAGATATCATCAGAGACATATTATTAAAATGACAAAATGTTTATGTTAGTGGGTTGAAAACACGTCTCAGTATACATCTAGCATTTAGTATTACCGGCGGTATCACAATTATGGATTGCTACAATTTTATTTATATTAAAATGAAAGAACTCGAGTTTTCCGGCGCCACTGGGATTTGTCGACCTCAATGGTTAAAACAATTTTTAATTCTCGTTATAAAAGTGCTAACCCTAATCTTTGAAGTAATTTTGGTTATAAAGATAGATTTTACCGCAAACAATGAGCTACTGAGACTCATTGTGTCTTCACCATCCGCCAAACTAATTTAAGTAACGAACATGTCGGTTCAGCATTATTTAATAAAGTTCTCCAATGAATGTCCCATATCTCCTCACTCCACTTCACAATTATTATTAATTTCAGTCAAACAAACACTAATGACAGTTTTTACAGAAAATTAAAAATGATTGTCCTTCCAGCTCAGTGACTGGGGACAGATTGTACGTAAGACTACATTAAGAAAGATTTTCAGAGATTGGAAGGACAAATAAATATTCTGAGTACAAGTGTGATGATCGCGACAGTCAAGTGTTGTATGTAAATACAACACGATTCCTTTCCTCAATTAAAGATTTTTATGACCTCATTGTCTTCACTAATAGCAATTCTATGAAGAACCGAGGATTTGGCAACATCGTTGAATACAGTGAAAAAAAATGAATTTGAGCCAATGTTCACTTAATCAACCTGCTCTGGGAGTCCGCGGTCCGTGTTAGGGAGACAACAATGTGGCCGAATTCTGATATAATACCATATGGCGTTAGGTAGGATGACCATGTAAGAGACACTTCGACTCACGTCCCAACCAAGTGGTCGGATGGCTCAGGCTAGTTCAGGTGGTCAGTGGTCACGCGATAGGTTTCACAGGTACTCGATTTACTGTTTTGTCGCCCGAATGTTAAAAATACCCGTGCTAAAAAAATTGACGGCACAAACGGAAGGGCTCTGCGGAGCATTTACAACATACTTGGTTGAGTGATCCGAAAGGCAAAGTTCTCCCGAAGTGGTCGTCCAACACAGGTTTCAGAACCTTGCAGAAATATGAACAACTTACCAAACTAACTGGTTCACAAGTAACGGTCACTCCAATGAATTTCCATCCTTTCGGAATACGAGCCATATTCTCCTGACTATCCAAAACCGTATTTGTGTACATCTTTCCATTGATCGGAGATATCCCTTGAACCGGTTTGTACCAATTTGAAAACGTTAATTTCTTCCATTTGACCTTCCAGATATCACAAGATAACTGGAACAAGTCCGCATAAGCATACCTTTGAATATATCCGAATAAAAATTGATAAATGTTTGATTTAGAATTAATAACGTTTTCTTAATAACTGGTATTCGACTGCATATTCTCTTCCCACAATAGAATAGACATTGGTTTACAAGCAGGTCACCCTAGTAGTTGGAAAAATTTCATACGAGATAAAAATAGCCAACAAACCTTTCAGATCGCTTTCCAAGTTCATACAAATCCTCATCCGAGAAATTTTCACTCATTTGTTGATGGGCAAAATAATTTTTGAGAACAATCATTCGTTCCATTTCATTGGGATAAGGAACAGGCCACTTGTTCTCAAAAAAGCTGAGAATTCTGTCATCAATTTTCCATGGAAAAGTCGTCGTTCCAATCAGAGTCACGCCCAATTTTCGTTCCGGTGAAAAGAAATACATTTGTTCCAGAAATTCCTCAACAATCTCATTATTCTCTTCTTCTTTCTCATCCTTCTCCGGCCAAAGCCATGAGTATTGGCCAATTTCTTCCGGCTTGGACAAAATTTCCTCCATATCGTCTACGGTATCAAACTTTATATAAGTTGAGAAGATAATTTTTTGATTTTTCTTAGGCATTGTTGAAAATTAATAAACGGAATTTTTTCGTCGTCCTCTAAACAAATAGCAGGAGTCAACTAGAATGAACGAAAAGTCGTTTGCGTGTCTGTATATTCTAGTAACTCGATGCCCGTGTCACAAACTTAACGACGATATTTCGAGGAGATTAAGTGTTTTTAAAACAATTCGTAATAAACACCACTGCCTCTGATTGCGAGGGCTATCAAATAAGGAATGTCAAATGACCCGTGACCACTAAAAGAAAAATAATTACGTCAAATTGAAGTTATTATTTTTCAATATAGCCAAAAGTTCAGTCCAGATCGAACCGCTCGATGCAAGTTCATGAAAATTGTGCATTCTTACAATACTTGAGGGATTCGAGGAATTTAATTTGGAATTTTAGGATAACGAAAAATACAAAAGGACACACTACTTATTGAACAGCCCTAGTATTCGTATGATTGATTGCATACCAATTCTCTGCAATACCACTTTGGAATACACGGATATGCTTAAAAATTATGTGGATGACGGCTGGTCCGAGACTTCTTCGTGGATCTTGGCATGTAAAATAAATCATGTTTAAATTTAAAGTACGTCGAGATTAAACACTTCGGTTCGATTGAGTTTATGCACTCATGGTGATTACGAAAATAATTTACACCTTTTAGTATTCGGTTAAAGTTGAAACCAGTGCTGAGCACCGCCTGCCAAAACGATTGCGTCATCTGTCTCAGATTTTATTTTTCGGCAAGTTATATCCCCGGTACAAATAGCGACAGCTCTAAATGCTCTAATTTTTATCGCCCACTTTATAGTATTGCTAAAACTCCAGTGTCTTGCTTAAAGAAAAAAAAGAGATTGCAACACCACGTATATATGTCGGAATTAACAACTTATCCATTTAAGAAATAACTTTATTACAGCTGCCATTATAGAAAATTGGTTATTTAACGGTCTCTTGGTCTTAAGTATCAAAATTCTAGTAAGTTACTGGGTGACGAATGTGCACTCCATGAATTAAATCAACATTCTTCAAAATTCAAAGAAAAAAAGGGAAACAAAAATATTTGTTCACACAGCTGGATTATGTTCAGATTATCTGTAATTTGAATGCGATTCAGACATCCGGTTATCGTAATTATTGACTTTAGATAGACAGTCCTTGTATTGTTGCAATGCCTATTTGGGATGTGTCTCCAATGTTAAATTATTTTCTTCGATAATAATGGAAGAGGTCGAAACAGAGTTATAATTAAAGGGGTGAGAGTTCAGATTCAATAACAAGGTGTCTGAACTGAAATGTTCCTATCAGGTCAGATACCTTGAAAATAACTGAAAGAAAACTTAATGTTTCACCTATTATTATGATACATGGTGACCTTCGTCGCCCAAGTTCGAACAGTGCCTGCACGTTCTTTCTTCCATCCTTTACTGAAGTCCCAAAAATGTCGGACGGTGAAATAGCGATGAAGGTCAAATTCCCAACGCCCACCAATTCTCCCGTCAGGGTGTTGCAAAGAAATGTTTTTCCGCACCCTGGTGGGCCGTGGAGAAGAATGTTTCCTTGGACTCCGTTAGTCCATGAGGTATCAGCCAGAGCCGGAACAGCGACATTTTCAATCAGTCGATTTTTGGCCAATTCAGCTCCGACAACGAATTCCCATCGGCTTGAAGGTCTCTCTGTGATAATTGCACTTTCCAATTTTTTCATTCGGTTATCCATGTCCTCATCAAAATTCCTGAATTATAAGTTAGCGTTAGTGATTTTTTTTTAAATATTTATAGAGATGAAATTCTTACCCCCAAAGGTGCACACTACTACGGGGGCTTTCGACGACATAGCATGGAGCAGAGGCCGGCAGGTCAGGATAGATCCTGTTCCAGCTCGCATTATTGTGCACCTCACAAATTGTATCAATTTTTTCAGGACGCTCGATGAAAGGATCTAAAAAATATTCAATAATAAATGTTAATAGGAATCTAAACAACAGATAGTAATTTTATACATTACCAAAATTTTTGACAAGTTTAGACCAGTCAAAATATTGATGGTTACAATATGAGAGGTCAAATTTATTTCAGTTCTTGTAAGAGTTGATTGCGAATATTGCTGATTGAGTAGATCTCATTTTCACAACATGTCTAATGTTTTTTTTTGCCCAAATCATAATTCTGTACGCCTTAATGCATATTTTCACTGTATGTCCCGTTTCATGACCAGATTTTATGGTTAAAGTATAAAGGAGTAAAAAATAATTGAGAAACCTATTTCGTGCGAGGACGTGATTCATAGACATCACTTAAGCTTAAATATGTAGTTATTGTCAGACCAAACAAACTAAATTCAAGTTGGAAATTGAATTGAACAAGCCAAAGATATACATGCTAGAAAGGACTCCCCCTGTGCATTGTGTTTATTGCGTGTGAAATATTAGAATTATTAACCCACGTCTTACACACAAAAGGTCTCAGACAATATGCTAATTCAGACAGTAGGAAATAATATTTCTAAATGTTATTCTCTTCACACTTTCCGAGAAACGAAAACTCGGTCTAGGAATTAATAAATCGAAAAATAACTCTTCCCATTTCAACCGATAATGTCGGAAGCCTCTGTAAAACAATACTGAAGAGACCAGATTAATGTTAGAGAAAAGCAGCCTTTGGATTGATGGCAAAATTATAAAAGTTATCAGAAACTTTTCAAAATATCAAGAACATGATAATATCTTCATATAATCCTAAAAACTGGATAGAAATCTTCATAATAAATGTTGTAATTACCCTGAGTTAGACAACGAAATGTTTAGTAACAGAGAAAATATTGTCACATTGTCATAACCGATATCTTTACATATGTGGCTATCAAAATAACAATACGTTTGTGATTTTGGAACAACATAAAACGATCGTACATAACAAAATATAATAACACATGGAACATCGTTCAGGTCTCACTGCAAGTTGACTTAAAAAATCACTCAAAAAATTACGTCGACTCACGAATTACGTGATTGTGTCGACTCTTCGTCCAGCTTGGAATTATTTTTTTGCTTTAGTTCCTAGTATCACAATAAACGTCATTATCGTCTTATTGCGTCATTTCTGCATGTAGGATTGAATTACCGATAAGGCCTGCAGACTATTAATTCACTTATAATACGACTACTATACCTTCCCTGGGCGAAATGAAAAGCAATTAATTCTCTACGGGAAAAGTAATCGGCCATGTTTACCCACCGAGGAATCTACTGTTTACTTTACTAGTTTCACAACCTATTGTCAAATTCTGTTATACTCACGCCATACAAATAATGTCATGCTATTTAGCCATACCGCTAAAATCTTTGATCATAAATTGCTTTTGATTTCAGATTTCAAATCCTTTTCCCGTTTCCCTGGAACACAAGGACGGGACTGAATACAGGGTTCAATGAAGTTCACTGCCAAGAACCACACATACATGGGATGTGTTGGTTAAATAACCATTGTTTTGTATTAATTTGAATATCCTATAACTAGGGACTAAAATACACAAAACAATGGATTCCAATTATTCTTTCCTGTCTGCGGGTTCACTTTTATACTACTATAAAATATTTTAAAATCACAACCAACACACATGAATATGAATATGAAGGCAATGTTCAATCGGACTTCACTATGTTATTCCGATTTCCGTTGCAAAACTATGATTAGGACAAAACATTCAAAATAAGCACCCGACTTAAGCCATGTTCAAACATTCCACGGTGTCTTTTTCATTAGAGATTAGGTTGCTTTTGATTTGGCCAAGAGAAGGTACTCGTAGTAGTAGGGACAATCCCAAATGCCGAAAAAATTGTCCATCCTGAGTAATTCTTGGAACAATTTAAACCCCACCTCGTGTTTTCGAACGAAAATTTACTTGGATATTGCGAATTGTACATACAGGGTGCCCCAAATTGATATACCGGGTTTCAAAAATTCATAATTTTGGAAATATTGACAAGAAATTCAACAAAAACATTTTTATGGACATTTCGAAAGAACTTGTTTTGTTTTACAATTTTGACATTTTTCGATTTGTGACAGGTGTTCTTGCTATAACGGCCTTTCTACTTGCCTAATAACGTTATTGGCATGGGCAAAACAATTGTTGTTTTCATCCTGCATTTTGAATTTAGATTCAAAATTAGGGTTTACAAAGTCTGTTTTCATTTTCAAATAGTGTACCACGAGTAAAACCAAAATAACAGAATGTGTGGCTAGAAACTTACCACTTGATTTTTAACTCAGAGATTTAGCACGTACAACGTACAGAGAGAGAAAGTGGATTCGGATGTTTCGACTACACAGATGTAAATGTAACTAAACCATGTGTAAAAATTTGTTGGATTCTACTCTATCGTCCTAGGTTTGCAAAAATAGAGCAAGTTTTTTTTTAAAGTAAGAAATAGGGGTAAAAAGTGTACACGAATCTGTAGTATGCACATGCACATGCACAAGAGAAGGGTTAAACTTGAATTGACTAGAAAAGGAAGTGAGTGCTGGAAATCATTGGATGGAACAACTACGGCGGATACAGACTCAGTTCCTTTCCTTTTACTACGCAGGGTGGACAAGAAGTTCATATTTTTAAAAGCTATAATTTTAATGGGACAATATTTGTTTTTAACAATATTTTTTTAATTATAACCCAGCGACTAAAGCACTAACTTCTTATTGTATCAACCGATTATATTTACAAGAATGTACATGCCTCTCTATGTTGTGGTTAGGTTTGCCCGTTCAAAATGGCTTTTTCGCCATAGGATTTCTTTCTACTACTAGGGGTACCTTCCGCAGGCTACAATTGGAAACCAGAACATTCAGCTCTACCGCTATCGGAAATATCATTTGTTGGTCGATTAGAACACCCTCCATTTATTAATACTCCGTTATATTGAACCAATTTTCGAACATTTTGTTTAACGTAGGTTCGTTGTGACCGAAAAACCAAGTGGACAAGTTGGTGGGTTTATTTGTTAAGGTGGCACATTGAAGTTGTTTATTTTTGCCTCACCCTGTATAATATTGAATTGTTTAGATTGAAGAACCCACTCGAGTGAGAGTTTAATGACATAATGATATTCCACCGTGCCTGATCTCTGGTCTCTTGTGTAGGAATAAGTGATGGGAGAGAGCCAAAAGGAACTTGACCGAAAATTGCAGACCATGTGTATAGGTGTGGGTGGAGATGAACCGAGTTAGACTTATCGTTATTACTACCAACGTAACTATGCGAATATAGTTGAAATGCATCGGATACTTACGAATGTAAAATGCGAAAACATATTATTCATCCTTTATAAAGAATTTGAACAAGGATTTTGAATATTTTAAAGCCCACTTTTACCGACATCATACAAAACATACGAATTGGCCAACCGTAAATTCCAAATCAATCCCAAAATCGATCTCGTAAAGGAATTAATCAAATTAAAACCGACCAATTAAAGGGAAGTGAGCAGTTCATTTCCCATGCATTCAAAATAATATAGGGAAAAATATGGGCTCGGAGGGTGTGTCTGTCCATCTAATTTTGTAACGTACTTAATTTCTTATGTAGACACATATATTACATTTTATGACAATCGTTTGAAACACCTTGTCGAACTTAATTTACATTCGCTGCCCAGTCAATACATTGATAAATGGTAGGCATTTTTTTACGTTTTTGCGACAGTTTGAACAATGGGAATAATTTTCGAAGAAAGTGCATGTTATTTTTTGGACAAAATTGTTTAATAAAGGTCTTCAGATTCAGGAACGTTCAACCTTATTTTGGATTTGAATTAAATGTTCACATTCGAAATTTTTGAACCCAAAAATCTCCAATTATATCTGTACTTGGCGGTTAATATTATTCGTCTTACTAATATTTCTAAAATTCTTTTGTAAGTTGAAGCAAACTCGGCGGTTAACCGGAAGTGGAGCGGATTTCACCAGAACAGACTGAATTCAGCTTTGGTGTTCTGGAGAGTTTACGATTTACAAGTCCGTATAGACTTGAATTGATTTATAAGTTCATGTTAAAGTCTGGCTAGACTTGGAGTTCACAGTTAATTGAGTTGTGGTTTAATTTCGTATCGAATGAAGAGTTTATGGAGTCGGGAAACAAAGAATAAACGTCTGTCGGCTTTTTCTCTCACTGATTTAAATTGTGTACGTAGGATAAATTATGCATAGAAGTGTGCGGGTGCGGGTCAGTTTTAGTAAAATGGCAAATAGAAAAACAAATGAAAAAACTGATCAAATTTTGTCCTTGCTCTTTGTAGAACTTTAGCCTACACCTTGAATACATAAAAACAAAGCCTTGATAATAATAATTATTCTGATTTCATTTGCATTCTAAATCTACTACATATATCGTGCTACTGTCAGATTGAAAGTAAATTTTCAAATTTTCTAAAAAATACTTAAAGTCTAACAAGTCCAATCTTACGTTTATTCTTACATCGCTGTGTTCAATGAAATTTATTAATTTCAATCTTGACTACGTAACACAATGTTTAAAAATTCTTGAAAAAGTATTCTCAGAATATGAAATACCAGTAGTAAAATCCTGGTTTAGGAACTTAAACTTCAAAATTTAACACTCAACTTATATTGCCTCTTCCACTTTCGGATTTCGTAAATTTAGCGTGAATATGGGTGTCGCTGTGCCTTTTACAAAGGTCAAATTTACGACATACATATTATCCATTTCAAGGGTTCAATTTTCTGGGGACAAATTATGATATCGAATTATATTTGATATGTGTCGTATTGTCTTCTGATTTCATATCATGCTACTAAGAACTTCTAAAAAAATTCATTCAAGAAACACTAAGAATCCTGTTGAATAAAAATTATTTACCAGTTTCAAGTGTTCCCATGTTGTTCTTAGATGGTATTTCCATTGCAACTATCAACTTCCACAAAGAATCCAATTGAATTTCAAACACAATTCTTGACGTACGTATACAAGTAAAAATAAATTCGGAATAGCAGACTTTTTGAATAATTAAACCAAATTGCTTTGTCTCCGATGCGATGAGTAGAGCCTAACTGAATGTCTTTCTAAAAATTCTTAGTTGAAAATCTTTGAGACATTTCTTGATGACTATTGACAAATATGGTAGGACTACTACTCGTACCTAAGGAGAGGTCTAGTCTAAAAGTCTTCTTCATCCAGTTCGCGTTAGCTATCGGCGATTGTGCATGCATATTTCATATACACCAATAATTCTAAAGGCGACACAAAAATCTGGAACCGAATAAATATCACGCACTTTTCTTTTCACTGCATAATACTTGCCCCAGTTGTCTTAGCTAATTCGTCTATTCCTGAGCTATTCAGTACATTAGGGGATGAATCATACAGGGTGTTTCATAATGATGGTTATTTCACCTAAGATTTGGTGAAACTTTCGACTTACCTATTTTGGATCCATAGCTCAGAACTATAATATGAATTTAATTTTAAAACTGAGCCTGATTTTAAGTCGGAATTTCTAAAGCACATGACGGCATAAATTTTTCAAAAATAAGGTTCAACTATGTTGACTTTCCACGTCATGAGGTGCCAGTCTCATTCCCTGCTGCATACAGTGGTATTGGAAAATTAGTCTTTATATTCTGAAAAATGCGCAGATTTGGCCCAAACATCAATACTGAATTGTAGTATACTTTTCAAATTTATTTCAGTCTAATATGACTCAATATCCAATCACTTCAGAATAACAAATGCAAAATTCGTGTAATCTGTAAACTCTCCTAGCTCAAAACATGATTCTGGAATACCGTGTACCGTGGAAGCAATTTATGACCCGCAAATAAATGTGATGAGGTCATGCGAAAAGTGAGTTTACACAAAACAATCCTCACAAGAATAATATAAACAATTTTGGCAATTAAAGTCATCATGACTGGACGTTAAGGTCTGAATTATGACTTTACCATGCAAGTCCAGTTCTCGATTATTGTTTGTGTCAGGAAAACCGATATGAGAATTTGTGGTCATAAATTTTCTCAACTTGTCCAGCATGAATCTGCGCACATTTTGCACCTACGAGGGAACATCGATTGTACAAGCTCATTTGCCCTAAATTGAAGCAATAATTTTTGTGGCTCCATTTTGGCATTAATTTTTGTAACTCTATTTTGCCACCATTAAATGAGACATAAAAAATAAAGAACTCTCCAGTTACGTTATAAAAAGTATAAAATTCCCTTAATGAGGCATCCTTGTGAGAGCCATTCAGTCAGAAGTAAAATTCTGATCGCCGTTTTAAAGTGTCTGCTCTGCTCTCCAATAAAAATTGCATTTAATTCCACTATAAGTCGGAAGCAAACTCTTGAAATACAGGTATGGTCAATGACTTGGAACTTTCGACTCATATTTTGTTTAAAATATCTGAAACGACTTGCTATTTATAACATATTTTTTAACCGACGGATGTAAATTATCGAAGACACCACGAGAATTTTAGCTTAGTAGATTTGTCTTTAGTTTTTGCAGATAAAGTGAGAAATAATTAGTTCGATCATTATGGACTCAAAATTGACTGTTCTTACGATGACATATAAATTACAACTACGTGTTGCATCTTAAACATTTTATTTTATTTAATCTCAAGTCATATTCATAAAATTTCAAATTTTTGTCCAAAATACTCTGATTGTTCACAGCACGAAGGAAAGAAGTCACGAAAATGAGGAAAATAATTGAGGTGCGGGTTACTTGAATTAAATAATCGAGAAATGTCACATTTTACTGGAAACCTCGGTTTCCCATCTTCCCTTTAGTTTCAGATTATTCATACCTCGTCGTCAGCACCCATAAAACCTTTGCCAATTTTAACTACCGATTAATTTCATTTCGAGAAATATTTTGTTTGGTAGTTCCAATTTTAAGTGCAGCTGATTATCGGAGTTATTTATTTTGCTACGGAGATGCATTCCTTGCCCTCGCAGACTTTTTGTACTTATCTCATGTAATACTGAGGATGAGGAAATCCGATGCACACAAACGTACATGAACAATATGCAATTGCATCTGTGATTAATTTTTTTAGCCGATGCAGCATTTACCGACGCAACAAAAGAAATAATTAAAATCATTCCAATATTTTCTCTCTCCTTTCATTTTGACTATTAGTTTATTTCAGCTTGAGTCGACTGAATCAGATATATGGCGTGAGAAAAGTTAATAATTGACTGACCTCGTTTAATGTAAACAAATAATTCTTGCGAAGGAATTTCTTAGCAGCAAAAATTAATCTTCTCATTCTGGTTTTTATTTTTTCTAAATAACAATGTTATTTGTGAATAATATTGCTGACGTTCAGTAAATACGTGTATTATTATTCGACGATCTGTTTTGACATAACATCAGAGTTCTACGTTTACCAAAATTACCAAACCTTGCAATTAAACAAAATCTTACATAAAAGTTCCAGAAACTATAAAAAATAAAACACAAGTATTCTTAGTATTCTTCTATTAATGGAATTATTTTAATATTTCTGGATATTGACTTCCACAGAGAAAGATATCAGTTTCTGGGTTCTCCGGTGAGGCAATCATCTCTATATGGAATGTTTCAATACCGTACTTTCGTGCATTGTCTCTAATTAAGAGTCTACGGTAGTCACGTCGTCCCACCTTTCGTGTCTGTTGATTGGATGGATTTGCAACTTCTTCCATCTAGGCTGTTGAACCCCTGGGTTGTAATATTTAAACGGCCCCATCTTACTATATCTGTACAATTCGTGCACGGGCGTTAGATTTGCCATCTACATAAATTCAAATTAAATTAACTTCAATGAATTATCAGACACTGTAGTAACACCTCAGGGTGCTGTATGGTAATTCATCGGCCGCTCGCTTTCCTACAGTTAAAACTTTGTTTCTCGACTTCATGAATTGCACAAGAATTGGTTTGCTATCAGAAAAGTTTGACAAACGGGTAGAAGTTCTAATAACTGTATACTTAATGGAGCAGCCTAAGAGATTGCCCTAGTAAAGGCGAATTTATACAGATAATCGGGTTAGTCGTTCGTAGGTGTCTTGACAAAAGCGGTTACTAATTATGCGTTATTACAGAGAGATATTGGATGTCAGTTCCAGACGTCCGTTCCACTAACACACACCATACCTCGGAGCGATGAGTTCGTTCAAACGTATCCCAATACCCAACCCTTGTGCTCCTCACTGTTTAAATGAAAATCAAATTTTAGAACGAAGACAGTTTGGATTTTTTTTTAAAATTATGGTTACTTTGGATCCGTCCTGCTAACAGGGGTGTTCGATACAGCCGAATAATTAGCAGACAAATGTCCAATCGTGATGTCGAAAGTGGATTTAAACGACGACGTACCTGAAATAAGAGGAAATTATCGTTTTTATTCGTAGAGAATAGGTCAGCTGGCCCATGGAAGATAAAACGGTACCCCTAGCAATCGGAAGAAACTTCTCCAGAGGAAAACCTCATTAAACCGACCAACAAACCATGTCAGAAGAAGCCAATCCTTACCATAGCAAAGCGACAAGTGCAACTGATGTCGTTATTCCAAAACGGACAGATCGTATAAATACTAACGTCATTCGTCATGTGCCCATTGGAAAAAAGTGTTACCTTTTGTTCCTTGTCTTTTGATCAGTGTGGTAACTCCGATACATTCCGCTCAGATGAGCAGTCTCTGTTGAGATATTTATTTGCGACACGAAATCCATAGAAATTAAGTAACTTTGATTTGCGATCAGGACGGCTGAGTCAAATAATATGGTAAAAAAGTTCTTTTCTGGATCACTAGAAAAATTTGAAATATGGAGTTGACTTCCGTTGAGCTGCTGGTTAAATATTAAATAGAATTCTTGAAATGAAAATTTTATGGCTACAGGAGTAAATTATTATGATCCACGCTGTGGGTACTAACTAACCTTGACGAAGACGGACGATTCAACGATTTCCACGCGAGAATGAAGCGTAATATTATTTGTAATCCACCAAATATATGTACTGTTCCAGGTACACTCCATGGTTTTCCTGTATCCCCAACATCCGGATTCACCAAAAATAGGTCTAATTTTTAACTTGTAATTCGTCGGAATAATTGAAGGGTAAAGACGGATTTCAGGTTCTTGAATTTGGGAAAACTTGTTCAAAAATCGAGGATTCGACGTAATATCTGGGTCATAGTTAAATATATTCGAGCTGTCATTTCGTCCAAAATTTGGTTTTGCTTGTGTGTACGTGGAGACAAAAATCACAATAAAAAATGATTTGACTGTTAAGAAGATATTTGACTTCACGGCAAATGTAAAGCCAGTTTTTCAACAGGCGTCTGGTTCACGACTAATCTAATCATTCCATGCCGTATTCTTAAAAGAATACGAGCAAGTTACGTAATTCGGACACTGGGAAAATTAATTCTGGTTTACGTTTCCTTCTTCAATTTACCTAAGCTTAGCCGTAGCGTATTTTTTATCTACATGTTACTACACGCGGAATAATGACAATTCTCCTTGTTGGAGTATTGTGTATATCAATATAACTTTCAATCGTGTTATGAGGGATAAATAAATAAATTCTCGATTACAAATTTGAACTATGGTTCGTTTTACAAGGCGATCTTGACAATTCTTACATAATCAGAT
>JAQFYE010003418.1:0-15368 GCA_034694305.1 Protaphorura glebata
GATTACAAATTACAATTACAAATTGCGTGACGATGACATTGGCCTGAGGAGACTATTTAAAATATTAGCAAATGATAATTACCCCCGGGGGGAGGTTTGCTTCCTTTTGCTTGCTCATCGAAATTATCCACTGTCGACCTATTAATTCTCATTTCATAAAAAATTTGTCGACACAACAAAACACCCATTGTTGTGTAAATAAGTAGTTTCCTTTCAAATTGTGTTTTTTAAAGTAATTTTGTGAATGATTGGCGAATGGAGAATTCCGCCCAAAGCCCATAATGCACGACATGAGAGTTAATTTGTAAATTTTTGTGTTATTTTCTAATTTCCTTTATGACAAATTAAGAAATAGGAGGGAGTGGTATGTTAAGATAAATGTCTAAAATGACAAAATAATGGGATTGTTAGGCGGAAATTTAACAAATGTTCAAGTCAATCATTTTGAGGAAAACAATTAATTTCCTAAAGCGATTTTGCTTTCTCTTGCCTTGGCAGCTCATTTAATTCTGAGACTGAATTTTAATTTATACGAGGGAAGGGTATGTATGGATAATTTACGACTGTTCCACTTTTCCATCAACCTCAAAGAGAAATCAAGTTCAAAAACTTTCAAAGTGAATTGATTGATTTTCAATAGCAGCTCAGTGCAGTTTAAGACAAAGGAAAAGGAGTGACTTGAGTTGGGTTATTATGAATAATTTTTGACTGGCGGGCTTTGTAATTTAATGAATTGGAGTGTCATGTGTGGAGCTTAATTGTGATCGTAGAAATCTTGTTTAGAGTTTAAACTAATTGTCCTCCATTGTAAATCATTCCTCCTAATTAACCAACTGCTCGTGTCTCAAATCTGAAGCTTAACCTCTACGGGTTGGGTTAGTTAGGCTTTAACCACCGTTGGCTTAAAAACAAGCGTCTAGATTAGTTTTCCGTTCAAGTGAGCATGAAGTGAGTCTATTGTAACACTCTGTACGTATATTTTATATCAACAACTCTAAATTACTTCATTTACATGGAAATCACATTTGTCTTTCGTTCTCGTATGTTTGGGTCAGTGTCAACTCCAACTATTTCATTCAAGTGTTTGCTTAAGCTTAATCCTCGGATTACGACTATGACCGCCATTTTATTACACGGAAGACTCAAACTTTAATCATTTCCAGGAAAGATCAGCCAGTAATTGCGATTCTCCGTAAGGCATCGTGTATTTTTCACAAAACGGCCTGAGGTGGTACCCGTAGTAGTAGAAATAAGTCCTGGTCAGAAAGAAGCTGCCCAGGGATATCGAATCCTTAAATATTGTGTATTTTAATAATTTTCTAAAATCTTAAATGTTTTGTTAGTGGGTTGATTTTTAAGCTTGAAGGCGTCAAATTGGCTACATTCCAAATCCATCCTGATCTCCCAATTTCATATCATGCATGGATGGAGAGAAAAAAACTGGCTCTAAAAACTTAAAAATCCGCACGATCGAATCTCGAGCGTCATATACGTTATAAAAATCATTCAAAATTGCCAATGCGTGCATTGCAATATTTCAATCGTAATTATATGTAGTTTATTAGAGGTTAGCCGTCCGGTAGGCTCCAGGCCAAGTACGATCTTCAATACATACATTCAGGCGCAGGGTGTCTCAAATATTTTGCTACCATGCTTTAAAACAAAAGGTGTGTGAATAAACCGATTTGGGGTGTCATCATATTCAGTTGGGTATTCAGATTCACCATAAACGTCACGTGATTTACATAACACAATACTTTGATTTCATTTAAAACAACAAAGTGAACTCCCTAAAGCATTTGCCTTCACTTCCTTCCTTCCTGCCTTCCAAAACTTTTGAGAAGAAGATTCGTGCCGTCTGCCATGGACTTTTTGACTTGACTCGTCTTTCTTCCTAACGAGGAATTCTTGCTGAGAAAACTTGACTTGGGCTGACCTGGGCACCCAGGGGGGTGCCCATGATAGGTGTGAAAAGTATTTCCACTCTGACGGCCACTCTACATTCAACCCTCCCAAAACTTTTACTTCCACTTCCTAACTTCTTAACAAACGAAATATGCTCTAAGCAAAACACTAACACCCATTCATTTCATTTATTTCAAATTCACAAGGAACACCTTTCACCTGTAAAATCAAGGTTTCATCTTCAGAAAATATTTTTCAGGATTTCACATTTTTGGCACACCTTGACACTTTCGTAAAGGTTGCCCGGAAGGGAATAGTTGGAATATTTCAAAAATCTCCAAAAATTGACTCTGGGTGCGGATTTTTGACTTTACATAAAATATACTTTCCTTGTAAACAATTTTTGGACATGAATCCGTAGGCGTACCTGCAATCCAATTTATTTGTCACTTGTTCTGTACAGTTACCTTTTTAATACAATTACTGCTTAGTTTACGCGTCCAACTAAACCTGTCCGACTTAGCGTCAAATGTCAAAAAATTATTGCAGACATTACAAAATTGCAAGTGTCCGAGAAATGGTGCCCAGAGCCCGTTGCCACTGTCTGTCAAGTCATGTGTCATTTTTATTGTACCTACTGACTGCTTTTTTCAGCAAACTGTTACTTTTCGCTCGGAACGGCGAAGTGACTGTCGTACAGAACAGATACAAGTATTTTTTTTATTTACTTAGTTATTTATAACGGTGCTGACATGAAATACATACGAGTTCGGAAAACGGTATGGCCGTACGTACTACGTACGTCGTCGTCGTATGTGAACCAACATTTAATATTTTTCTTTTTTCAAGTGAGTAAATTAATTCAGGAGCATCAGTTTTTCCCATTACTTCTGAGCACGCACATGTTTATTTATTTTCTTTAGATTTCAGGTATGGTATAAGAAACTTTCCCCGTAACGTAAATGTAAAGGTTGTTTTCCTTCGTATCTGATTTTAATTTAAAAACCCAACAATTAAGCCCATCCGTGGTTACATTACATTTACATACATCTTAAAAATAAAGTAGTACTCAGGTAGTTAAATTATAAATTAAAAGTTTTCCTTCATTTCATTTCATTTATCGCACCGGAATCTTATGTTAAGATGTAATGCGTGTTTGTATGCATTTTTCCCTTCATGCCCTCCTTCGTTTATTATTGTGTAATTTAATCTCTTGGATTTTTATTCATCACGCCCCGGCCAGATTAAAAAAAGCAGCCGAGCCAGAGCCAAACCGTGCCGTGCCATGCCCTTATTTACATCCATGGTCTATAAATTATAAACGTAAACATTAGAGTGCAAGTGCAACTTCGGGGAGAAATGCATTTTTTAACAATGTCTATGTATGCAGTCTGGTGTGCGTGCGTGCTGCATAAAATATACAAACTACTTGTTCAAATAACCGTAGCAGAACAGTTTCCAATTACAATTTAAAATTAGGGTCACTTTTTCCAGCAAAGTATGAGTAAATAATGCCAAGAAGTTATTTAGGCAACCAAGATGGTAGAAAATGGGAAAGGACCTTACCAGATTCGGGTCTTGACTCGCTAATGTGAAAATTGATTTTTATAACAACATTTTAACTTTCATCCGAGGTTAGTCTCTCCTATAAAAATAAACAGCCCACAGAGTAATAAAAATTGGTAACGTACTACTTAGTCAAAAGGTATACTGGATCTGGAACTCTAGTTTTATTTTTTTTACTTACTATTCAAGAAAAAAAAAGGATTGGATTCCATGAAATCACGCTCAGCTCGTTAGCATCTCTTGAGTTGAGGTCGAAAGTGTTTTGCTTTTAGAGGTTCATCACGTCCATCCAAAATCCAATCTCATCTTTCACCTCACTCTACTTTCAGACCGGGCATTTTTGTGGTTTCTAAGTCTAACTCCCTAAGTTTCTAACCGTTTAGAAGTTTCACAGTCCACTTCCAACTCAAACTTCCGAAGGCTTCCTGGCACCGGATTTTTTTCAGGCTTCATTTTCTGGGCATGACTGACTGCCGACTGCCCATTTGCTTTTGGCTGATGACTGTGCTATCAATTTGGCGCCACGACGGGAAAAGCTACAGTTAAAATGGTACATTGTATCCAAATATGATCGGAACACCTCTCAAAACAAGTGATATCGCCATATAACATATTTTGACTGTCTTACATTTCAGATGATGAGTATCAAAATATAAAAGGTTGTAGATATATCTTCTCAAAACCCCCTCGGGCTCTTTAAGCTCAGTACTCCATTTAAAATCCATCTTTGAAAAATACCAGTAGGAAAGGACTGACACCGAACTCATTACTCCATGCGGAGTTAGAATGATCTATCAGCTCTGGTCATCAACTTCCATGTGAAATGTTTTTTATTAGTATTTAACAGGTATTCCCAAGCCCTACGATTTTTTTCCTCACTAGATCATCAATAACATACACATACACCGCCAAGATTAGAAAATTAGAAAAATGTCCATCAACTCCAGCAACAGGCTAGGCAGTGTTTGATTTCAGACTAAGGCGTGATGTATCCAATTTCGAATGAACATATACAAGGCGGGAATTGAAAAAAAATCGGGCATTACAGAATACGTACCCTTAGAACATACAAGAATGATTTTTTTTTGTTCGTCGAAATTTTCGTTAGCAGTCAAGTCAGCGTCAATTCCATCATGTCATGGAATCATAAAATCAAAAACCACCACCATCTTCCTTTCTGATCTTTCCACTGTTTCAGTCAAGAATACTAATAATAATACCTTTTGAAGGTGTTACACGCGGTCATAATATATAAATTTAAATATATATATAAAAAATATATATTTGCCTAGAAGTCAACACATGCATAATGCATCATGTGGCTCCAAGACCCCGGCCCAGCATCAGAATCCCAAGTCAAAAAGTCGAAGTCGAAATGATATTCAATTCAAATGTCCAAGTCCATCCATCTCCATTTCAACATTTGCATATTTGGAAGAACAAAACACGTTACACGTAACATGTAAGAACAATAACCCTTCAGCTTGGGATCTGAGTTGCCTAGCAACCATTAACCAAGCAACAGGCTTTGGATATTTTTAGATAGTGTCTTTAAATGAACGCCCTACGGGGTTATTCACTCAAACAATGAAAGAATGATAAGACGACGATTTCTGGCTGTGGCTGTGGATAAAATTGATAGCGATAGTGAGTTGTATTGTTTGTCTTAATGTTGGCAGATTATTCAAAAAATCAAATCTTACGAAGATGACCACTTTTGTCTAAGCCACACCTTCATTGTAGTTAAAAAATTTACAAACTTATTATTATACAACACAAGTTTCGAAGACAAAGCCTTTCTTCTGTCCAATTTCTTAACTATCAACAACCTTAATGATAATAATAATAGTCATCATCGTTAGCTAAAACGTTTAACTTCTATATTTGGAGTCAGGGAGCATTCATCGAAGGCTACAAATAAAAAAGCATAACGGACTCCTCACCGCGACCGCGACCGCTGTCATTCGTGTGCCAATAATGTGTTGTATGACTGATTTGGTAAATTGAAAATTGAATTATAAAAAACAGATTTGTACTTGTACTTTATGACCTTACTTGCTTAAATGGGGTTGTAAGTTTGTAAGTGTCATTGTTGAATACATGCTAAGTACTGAGTGCTAAAAATAAATCCTCCCAGAATAGACAACGACAAAGTTTAAATCCAAAATTAACCATCCGTGTCAAACAGTCAATCGAGTCAAACTTTTACCTTGTCGATATGATAATTGTGAGTGCCAGAAATCAATGAGCGCAATCGCAATGAATGTCCGTCATGCGTAAGTGCACTGCGCTGTAAGCAGTCATGCGTACGCTTGCGTACAATTATTGTGTGGTAAACTCATACAAAGACACCCCGAAGCGTCCTTCTAATATAATTTAATAATAATAAGAAGTGGACGGCAAGCACAAAGTATTTTAATAATGGAATTGCAATAAAAGCTAAAATAAAATGTCACTTTCCATTCCGTCGTGTTCGTGTTATGTTGTTATGTCCACAATATTATTAGAAAGAAAATGTTGATTGTTGTAGACAGGTGCTATATGTTGTAAGATTGCGGCGCGGCCTGTTTGTTTGTAAGCTCTTAATATTTGGTAGACATTATGATGTACGACATTGTAAATTGAGACGCATGATCGTGCTGTGCTAAAAATTAATCGCAATAATGACTGATCGTTATTAATTAGAAAAATCCTGTAATGCAAGAAAGTTATATTTGAAAAGAGTAAAATTAACGGCCAATTGTACAAATACGCGTCGCCAAATTATGGTCTTGCACAAACTATTCCTAAGCCCACAATATTATTTAATCTTAAATACTACATACGGCGTGGTACAATGACAAATCCATAAATACGGACAAAGTGTACAAAAGGTGACATAAATCTTTGCAAATAGAAAATGTTTGCCAATTGAAGACAGTCTTAATGTAAGAATGAATCACACGTACTCAAGTTTCTAACTTATACTTAATGGTTCGAATAACTGTAATTTACTCTTATGAAATCCTTGTGACTAAGTACGGGGTTTCTTTCGAGTTAAACCTTTTGTATAGTTGTATATACAATCATAGGTTTAATACACAAACCTGATACTTGAACAACCATATCCATAATACTTACAGCCTACTCATTCACAGCAGGTTATGTTTCATTCGCTTTTAAGGTTCTCCTTACTTAGTCTTGTCTTATATGTGTAAAATAAATATAAAAAAATAAAAATTTAACAACTACATAATAAATGGTAGAAAATTTTGGCTGTAACCTGAGTAGTCATTCGTCAAATTAGGGGCCGTTCAAAAATTACATCTTAATATATCTAAAATGTGCCTTTTGTCATCCATTACATTTTCGAGGCAGGAGATCCTCCCTTCCCTACTACTAGGGGTACATTCCTTATCTAAATAGGAAGCTGACACATTCCATACGAAAAAGAGACACGATGCCTTAAGGCGAAAGTTAATTAGCGTGTCTTAACTTATGAACTACCCCTTAGGTAATGTAAAGTGTTACAGCTACTTAATACTTAATAATTCAGTAATTTTGTATGAACAGGTCCGCTGATTTTTTTTCTTTTTGCCAAGCACCTTTGTCTCAAGGAGTCAAATCAAAAAAATAGTAAAAGGTAAAAGGGTTAAGAATTTATTGAATGAAGGTGAAATTGGACATGACGAATAAATGAAGTCAAAAAATTGCAAGTCAACGTTTTGGTGAATGCGAATGGCGACGTACGCCCTTAATACCACATGAATGAAAATGAATGGCGGCTTTATGGAGTCCCAGTGCCTTTATCTTAATTATTATTTTATTAATTGAGTCCTGCAGTCAAATCTGGATCAAAATGCACTTCAAGTACGATCACGTACATACATATTTGCATTTGCATAATTTAAATCTCAGTTGTAGTGAAAGCGTGGGTTATATTTATACTTACAATACACATGGACGTTACCTTGCACCGTACGTGTATTATACAAAACCAATTAACTAGAATGAGTTTGTGTTTTTAAAATTACTCCTTGAGTGGAAGTGCAAAAAAAAGTGAAGTCTAAAATAACAAAAAAAAAGTGAAATCAAATCCACTTTTTTCCATATTATGTACTTTTATGTGTGTAAATCTCTCATCAATCACACACCCATCATATCAGTCACATTCACACACGACAAAGTGCGTAGACTGCGTAAATTCACTTAAATTTCACTCTTTGAATAAAAATATGTACATAATATCACGCACTTTACTTCAGTATCACAATAAACAAGGAATAACACTTTCCTAAGTCTTAAGTTATTTTCCGTGATAAGTCATAAGTGTGTTAAGTACTACGTAACTTCAAATTTAAGCCCTTGGGATTAATTTCTCTTCCATTGTTGTAGATTTTACTTAATCCACTGGTAAAAAATTAATTCATTTTCCTATCACTATTTTCCACAAAAAAAATAATGCTTCCATTACCTCGTTTCAGTGTAAATACAATTTATGTCATTTTTCTAAAGTGCTCTATAAGAAATCTACGTCTATGTAGTACATATGTATGTATGTTTATCACTATCAGTCTAGAAATTCTATCTAAGGATACTTCGGTCGAAAAACATAAGAAAATGCATTACATATAGTACGAGTACGAGTACAGGTGAGCACTTTGCACTTTGAACAATCAATCATCATGCATTTTCAGATGGCGTGGTCGTAATGCACCGTACCTCCATTTTTTTATACTTTACTTAGTCTACAAACTCTTACAAATGCTTTTATTTTTATCACTCATCCATTAACACACTGACAAACATACAAAAAGATTCTCACGGCGCACCCTTCTCCTGTCTTGTTAAAAAGTTAAACTTTTGTTGATGGACAAAAAGTGACCGGTAACCTATTGACAAGGGAAGGTCAGTAAGAAATTAAAAAGAAGCACTGGGATTTATAATCTATCCTGAGTTGTGCAATGGCAGAATTAAAATATCACACATTCTTAGTCAAATGATGGTTTAACATCTATTTCTGCTGCACGAGTCAGAAGTCCCACCTACCCTGCTCTCCAGGGTCAGAATTCACCTCATTTTGATAAATTCGTTACTACACTATCACCACAATACACCCATAGCCTTTTATCCTCGTGGTACCCGACTTTCCTACCCCATTAGGGTACTTTACTGTTTTATGAAAACGAAATTGGGAAAAACCCCTGCCCATGCAAGGTAAAAACCTCACGGTATAAGAAAAGTCGAGCAGAGATGGAATCGAACCCCGTCCCAACAGGTAATCCAAAATTTGAATCTCTAAATCGCCATTCACATTTTAATTCTTGATTGAACTTTTCATAGGTATTATTTCACTAATAATCGCCCTAATTCACAATTCAGTCAGGTGTAAAGGAATCATGTCGTTAATGGACCTTTCAAAATAGGCGTCCTCCTTTCATTTCATTACATTGTATACCTGTCAAAAATTCTAAACCTACTTTTGCTTTTCCTTTTATTCGCCTCGTTAAATATTCATCCATAAAACATAAACAGTGGGAGGAGGCCGTCGTAGAAAAGACAAAAGACTCATTGAGAGCTTTAAATTGATCATGATTGAGTATTTCTAAAAGTGGTAACACAATTCCAATAGTAGTCCCAAAATATCTATACCTACTTAAACAACTTAAACAAAAGTTAGAAAGTTTTTACCTGTTCATAAATACATTTATACATTGAGGTCTAATCAGAAGAGAAAACAAATACGTGATATACACAGAAAACTCCCAACCTGTCATAACGTTTTTGTTGTTCAAAATTTTGGTCAGGTGTTTTATACAAGATATTTTTATGACTGACTCACTCACACCCATAATTTCAACATAGCTGTAGTACTTGTACAATGTAATGTAGGAAAGGAAGCTTGAAGGCAATTTTGTAGAATGCAAAATGCAATGGGATGACAGATTGAAGGAACTTTGTTCCCTATGAATATGTTGGCATCCTTGTATAGTCTAGTCACTTTGATCATTAATTTTGATGAGAAAGAAGACCTTTCATTTAATTAATGAATGTGCGAGGAAATGAAGCGAACAACTTGATTCATTCCATCCATCGACCTGATTCTGTCCGTACGTCCGTCCGAAGAACCCGAAACCGGAACAGAGCAAAGCAGACTTCAATTTAATCCTGAAGCCAAAGCTAGGAAGCTAGGAACCCAAGGAAATTAAGAAGTCCGGAATTCTAATCCAAACATTCATTTCTCGAATGACTGCCTCTGAAAGCATTAAATTTAGGAAGGGAAGAATTTTAAAATGAATTTTCCGAGAAATACGACGTGTAGGAAATCAATGACTAATTACTCGCTTAATACCCAGTCACAAAAGTACAAATTCTATTCCTAGCGTTAGAATCATATCTCAATGGGGAACAATATAATGATTTTGTACAATAAAAACCCTAAGGACTCGTGAGCGTCATCGTTAAATTTGTGAATCCCAGTAGAAATTATGAGTATAGAGGGACAATCCTGAAACCTTAGTACAAATTACATGCACCGCTTATGTTTCAATTTATTTTTACGTATAGGGAAAGGGGACTTACAACCATATTTTTGTGTTACGCGACGCCACGCTCGCTCCGATGAATTCTTCAAAAGCAAAACAAAACGAAACAGGGGCGGGAATCTGTGGAACAAAATTTCATCCCCCTCTACTACCCGTTTTCTAATAAGACGACGTCTCTAATCTTCATTTAAATACCACAGGAGCAGATTCGAATACATAACATGAACATGAACGAACATGGATGCGGAGATCCAGACATCACAGATGCAGTTTTTCAACGGCGGGAGATTATGGGACGGCAAGGGAAAAACCACTGCAGCGAAGAAACTAATATTTGAAAAGATTACAGACATGACAATAGAATGGCTCAAAGCTCTCATAAATTGTACGCCAGTGTAATTCAACGCAATCGTGCACTCAAATTCAATGCTACAACCTATAATGTCCGTACATTTGTTGCTATGTCGAACTCTTCTAGAATTAATCATTTTTAAAGAGAAGGTACTCCTAGTAATAGGGGGCTGTGACCGAAACCATGTGTGAGGAAGGGCTCGAACTCCAAACATGACGCAGAGATGACAACTTTTACTTCCATACCAACAATTCCAGAAATGGAACAGCAGGGCAGCAATCAAACGATTGACCTAATCTCGGGAGTACCGCTGAGGCTTAAGACATCCTTGCAAATTCTAGCCAAGTAAATCGTAAGAAAAAATTTGAAGAATTATTTTAAATGATTATGACTGAAAGAAGATCTCCGACATAGAATGAGAAAGGATGAATTGATTAGACGAACAAACACTATAAGGAAAAGCAAAGCGCCGTGCTGAATCTCAATCGTAGAGGCTGACGCTGCGCTGGTAAGGAATATATTATTTTATTGAAGATGAGATGAATTCCCCTACAGTCTACACCCTTCCTTCTTCCTTCCCATCAAAAAGTGACTGGAGATTATTTATACTGGGTGTTCCAAAAAGTACAGCTCAGAAATAAAATCACTGAGCCAGAACCGGGGATATTATCTCAAATCAACTTTCTGTGACACCCTAAATGAGTTTGAAGAAGAAGAGTTTGTGATTGTGACTATACAATTCCCCCCAAGAATTTGTAGATTAAATAAGAACGTTCGTCTGTGACGGAAAACTTGAAATTGGAATAATAGTTTGAGCTGAGAGTTGTTTTAAAGGATTATTTGGGAGTAGGTTTAGTAAATGAAGAGCGGCATGATTCCTCCAAAGTCGTCATCGTTGTCGTGAAATGAAATGAATGAACTCATCTCCGTCAAATTCAGCTCAGCCTTCCAACTTTCTCCAGCGACTTGCTTTGCAATGCGAGAAATGTGATGGCAGAGTGTCAACTCAATTAGTCTGATCAAACAAATTTTCCATCTCATTAGTACACACGAAGCGTGAGCACGGTTTAATTTAACAAGGAATAGTCATCACTTGTAAAATTCATTTCATTGTCTGAACAGATTTTACCGCTAATCAAATTTTGGTTTACTTTTGAAATATAATGAAATTTTCTGACCATACAATTTCTACGGATATACCGAACTGGGTCAGAATGTAAAATCAAAGAGACCGAGTCATTAAGGAAGGATTCCTCTGTGACGTCAGAAGAATTCCCGCCGCATTCATGACGTCACAAAGTGTATTTGGCAAACCGATATTTTTAGCGGCCTATTACTAGACTTTTCGGGGTAGGACCTTCACAAAAGTTGTTCAGAAGACCAATGGCTACAACATATCAAAAATGCGGCCAAATCCAACGGCCTGACTATCTGTATTTGCCATCAGGACTGGGTGACACGTGTTTTTTGAATATTCATCTGAATTCCAGCCCTCGTAAAATTTAGGCGTCGTACACATAATTGTAAGACAACTATTATGTACTCCCAGTACTACCCTGTTCCGAGTTTCTAGTTCTAGACGCTACTCTAGAACGAAGAGTGACGTGATGGTGAAGAGAATGGGACAAGTTGTTCGGAGTGGAAGTGAAAAATAACTTGCCCAAAAGTCTTTTCCGCCGACGAGGGATTTATAATCAAAATCAAATGAGATGAGATGAGAGCGAGATTTCTTTTTTCTTATTTTGTTTCCGCCGTCTGAATTTGCAAAGATGTTCAAAAGAAATCCCTGCCGGGGAAAGAAAAAAATCGCTTAAAATTCCATTCCACACACCGCGCCGTCAAGACTTGGCAGACAGTTCGCGGGTTGCGCTCCGTCCATACCCACATTGCGAAAACAAAGTCCGCATTAGAAATTAGTAGACTTCCGTGACTACTTACTTCGACTTCCTAACTTTCTTTTAAGACATAGGCTTTACCGGATGTTCCATGCTATTTGGGCCGAAATGGTTTATTCTCACGAACTTCGGCGGATGGTTCGTTTTTAGTCGACATCTGTCGAATTTTTGGCTCTTGTGCCAAAAAATTGATATCAACGAGGTGACACTTTTCTAGAGGCCCCATCTACCCATTTAGTTAAACAAAGATCTCCGAGAACCAAGTACCGAGCCATCACACAGCCGTACAAGGAATTTGGGAGTAGGTCGACCAGGAATTGAACCCAGGACCTGATAGATTAAGGCCGGCACTCATTACGCTGAGCCTCCTAAAATAAACCAGTTTCAGGGGTAAGGAGCTTTGCCCAAATTTGGTAAGGTCCTTTCACTGCCACTAGTAGTTTTACTAACGGTTCAGTCTTTATGTTATAAGGGAACAGAATTAAAGTTGAAGGAGAGAAATTCCCTCGAGATTTTTACTTTTACTTGAGGATTGAGGAGAAAAGAGCCGCAAGTAAAAGTGAAGAAGGCAGAGCAAAGAAAGTACAGATCCACGCATGGGAAACCATGCATGGATTATTTAATGACGCTCTCCTTGAATCTATATCCTCAGTAATTAAATGTGTCCATAAGAAACTAATTTCATGTGCTAGCTCTAACCTTATCGTCTACAAGGAAACAGATGCTTCAAATGTTCGGATTTTTTAATTTCGACCCAGTACATTTTCTTAGCTTTTGATAAATTATTCTTTATATCCAAGCATAATATTTTTTAATATCGTGGCTTGGGTTATTTAAGTATCTGTCTATCTATCTGACATTATAAAAATGTAGATTGCGGTTTCATAAATTTTAAAATTACGTGCTCTAGATTCTTTTTTGGAAACATGGTGGTGTACGGAAAAGTGCTTGGTCCCTCGTCCTCCGCATCTCAATTGCGCTTGTCGCAATTTATTTCCAGAATTTTGATTAATTTTGAATCAAAATATGTTCTTATTCAATATATTTCATACAAAAAACGAATGAATTGCTGCACATGTGTTTGCCTTTGATTCCGTTGCATTGTCCGTTGTTGAAAAACATTCAAGAAATGAGAAGTCTGTCTACGTATGTAGGTAGAAGAATTAGGAATAAAAAGAAACTGGTTCTTCCAGTTCTTGTTGGTTGAAAGGTTAGCGTCCCCACCAAACCCATTCCGAGTTACAATCAAACAACAACAGACAAAACTTTACTCACAAGTTAAAGTTAAAGGAGAGGCGTTTGTGATACAAAATACAACACATCCACATGGCATCAAATGAAATCCAAACAAGTCTCAGGTTTTTTATTTTATTTAACAGTTCACATGCAAGCAGCACCCTACTTTTTATTACATAAGCCAACCTAACCCGAACATCCTTACAATCCAACGCAACGGTTACAGCACAAAATAATACAAACTGTCTAATGAGACGAACAGAATCCGAATATAAATTTCTCATTATGCTCGAGGGTTAAGAATTCGCGTGTAAAACCTTATAAAATTGATTTTGGCCTAAGACGAACACATTCTTAGTCAAATGATGATTTATCGTCTATTCCTATTAGGGAGAAAGCTCCCTACCCAGCTATGCAGATATATTGTTCCCCAAATCATCAGTTTCGTTCGTTAAAGTGTGCGTGCATGGAAAAGATTTAAAGTGTGTTTACTTTGATAAAAATTCGAGACAAGTCAAAACTCAAAACAGCTCAAATGACACTAAAGTTTAAAAATTTCAACCCGACGATTCCATCCCTATTTTTGAGAACACGAAACCCGCCTTGGCGTGTTTATCAGTTTGTAGCATCTTCATAAATCTGTAACTAAAGTCTCGCTTCTATCCTTTGAATTATTTATACGTCTAGTCTACCCTTAGCGTATTGAATTGCTGGAAAGGCCGAACTACCTGAACCTGGGATCCTCGACAAAATTCAATTACTTGGACACAGCTCGTACTGTAGTTTTCGGAGGTGGGGATTAACCTGAATGCCATGCTACGCAATGCTACAGTTCATCCCAAGACTAAATAATAAAAGCCTTTCTAAATAAAATAAACTATGCATAGAGAGATAGAGAAGGATGTGGTCTGGAGTTGTATCCGGATTGAGTTTCAGAACATTATTTTACTATTTACCGAGGGAAAACAACGTGGTTTTATTAAGTCGTTTTTAATCTTTATCTTTATGTTTGTGTAAACGTCTTAGACAAGATTTTGTTTGCTCAAAAACTAGGACAAACCCCAAGAATCAAGTTTCAAGATAATCTCATCAGTCAATTCCTTTTTATGTGAAGTACATACAAGGTATTAAATCAAAGCAGCCGAGAGCATGAAGGAAAACAAAGCACTTCTTGCAGTTGCAAGGATTCTGATCATTCTATTGGGTAATCGCCGTACGTACGTACATATTTATTTTGGGGGTCAACAATGCCCTGTTAGGATGTCATATAACTTCTGGACAAAAAAACTTCTCCAAGTTTCCTCAGGATGGGAAAATAATGGAGAAATGTGGTGAAAGTTAAATTTATTTGACCTCAGATTCCGGTGATGGAAAGTTAACCCAGAAAAGTAGTGGTAGTAGAATTAGGTCAGGCTACCAAAACACCGAAGTTCATACCCAAAGCTACCCAGGCAGTAAAACTTCCATATTTTCTTTGCTAAACTTGTATATCATTGCTAACTAATTTATTAAGGCTTCCAGTACCCTATCCATCACAAAACTGATGGAACACCCTCATAGTCTCAACTTTTTTTTTCGGGAGATCGTGAAACAAAAGTTTATGTATTCCACCCTGGCATCCACTTTTATACGACCATACATACAATATTCAATATACAACCCCCATTATTGCAATTCCGGTACGATGTCAGTGATGTTCGAAGATACACATCTGATGTGTGTGTCTGTGTGTGTGATACATCAGATTACCCGGGTATCAGTCTACTTCTACTTCTACTCTACTACCCGGGTGATGGTTGATGGATGTGATATCAGATAGATGCTTAATAGGGTTAACTTCAAGAATTTATAATGAGATTGATTTTTTTTGGGGGAGGGGGGTTTTGTGGT
>JAQFYE010003419.1:0-15367 GCA_034694305.1 Protaphorura glebata
TATCCGAGATTTGAGTTGTAGTTAGCCACTTGAGTTTTAGAGTTGTGAGATTAAGGTCTGAGCTATCGAGGGCGGCCATCACGACGTGGCGTGATTACAGTCCGGTTCATGATAATATGTATAAAAAATCACTGTCATATGATTAACCAAATGACGAATTGAATTGGTAGAATTAATTTAGAAATTTTATTTCTGTTGTCCAATCGACACGAATAATGGCTCATACAGGGCCGGACTGGCTACCTAGGGGCGCTGGCGGCGCCAGCATTAGTAGCATGGAGCGAAGAGCGCCTTACCTCCATGCCCCTAATGATAAATTTTTCGGGGCGCACGCGGCAAACGCCGCATTGCCACAATGGCCAGTCCGGGCCTGGGCTCATATAATGAACTAGTAGTTCTATTTGACAGCAATCGAGAAATTAACGATTTTTGAAGAAATGGATGTTCTGAAAACTATTAACTCCATCGCGCTAAAGCTTATTTTTGTTCCAGTACGTACGGTCGTTGAAGCGTTAGATTCTTATTACCGGCATAACTTATAACTTTTGCAACGGAATAACTAACGTTGAATTCAAAATATTTCCGAAACATTTACTTAATAGATTGAAATATTACTAGTATTTTTATATGCTGGACATTGGTTCATTTCTATTTCACAAAGAAAATTCCCTTGACAACGTTATTTTTGTAACTCTACGTGTAGGTAAACATCAAAAATTGGCGATGAGATTGGAAAACAAATTTAGTCAAGTCAGACAAAAAATCCGTAACATTTCGGAGTCTTGTAATAATTACAAATTTATTTAATTTGTAAATTGAGCGTTCGTAGAGTCATCATTGTGGGGATTTAGTTCTTGTTCCATAAATCCGGAGGGTGACCTCCATTTTGACGGGGCAATGCCGTTGCCGTTACCACACCCTTTCTGCGGTTGCGTCAAAATCGGATCTGGAGCGTCGGTTCTTGCTGTAGTTGAACTCGTAAGTATTAGATAAAAATATCCAGTCAAAACAGAAATTCCTGTTTTAATTTTAAGAATATCCTATTTCGAATTTCAAAACTAATCTAGAAATGAATAGTTCATTTAAATAACGACGACCAATTCTGAAACTGATGATACATATTGTTTATATTGTCAAAAGACGATCGCCTTCTTCACGATGTTCATCTACCTTCCCCTGATTTTTACGCGGGCCAAATGTGGTAAGACGGTTCCAAATTTTAGACTCTCGTACAAAATTACATTTGTTATCTTTATTTAATTTAGAAAAATTTGGTGACTGTGTGGGTGACACGTTGATCCTCTTTTCAATCTTGATTGGATGCATTTTCAATTTCGTTCTCCAAGCCATATTGCTCTTTGGCGGACTGTTGGTTGTTGGAGTTGTAAGTTCTCCATACAAATTTGAATTTTTATTAATGAAAAAATAAAATACTCTCACTACTCCACAATTGTCAACATTGCGGATATTTTTTTTATGCCTGAAGACGATATTATCAATTATCTAATCAGAGTATTATTTTTACAGATATTTTAGTGAAAATTATAATATTTTATTCTTTTTTCAGAAAAATGTAAAACTCTGCCGTGTTTGGCTTCGTCTTCGTGTCATTACCCTTGGGATCATTTACTCTTCATTGTACTATTTGGTTCGTGGAGTCAAAGATGGTCCAACAGTTCAAGCTTGGATTATTATTTTGGCCACTCTGATTTTTCTTCACAGTTACACTTGGTATGTTGTCCTCGCGTTAACACGTCAACTCCGCGATCGCGATCATCGCCGTCAAATGGAACGACTCCCGCCACCACTAAACGTTGGAGCTCCACGGCCTAATCAAGTGAATCCTCAACCAAAACCTGTTACCACACCTTCAAGATTGGACAAAATTACATCCGGAGCCGATAACAACAATAACATTGTCTAAATTCTTGTATCATCGTCAAACTCTCGTCTTTCGATACTTTAATTTGTCTTCGTGAATGAGAATTATTTCAAATTCCATGCTACTCGTACGTTGAATTTATACAGTGATTAAAATCAAAATTACGACTGAATAAACTCGGAATAGGCGTGTCAGAATAATTAATTCCGTTGAATGATCTGGAATGTATTCTTAGATTTTGTCGTCGTACGCTCATATATGTACATACCAAATAATACAGATTTTACAATACCAGACCAGAGCCTAGAAAGCGCAGTGTGGTACTGGTACTCAACGAGGTTCATATCTGTTACCTGTTCGGACGGGGTTCAATTCCCCGGGCAAGGATCCCCCAGTTCAACTTTCATAAATCGTTAAAATACTTTAACCGGGTAGGAAAGTCGGGTACGACGAGACTGCCCGTAATGATAATGGTTATGAAGACAATGGGTCTGGTGTGGTGATAGCTAATGCAGTATTACATTCGTCGAAATGAGGTGATATTAACCCTGAATTGCATAGTTGAGGATTTTTCCCTTTTAGAAATAGACGATAAACCATAATCAGACTCAGAAATGTGTGATATTCACATAATATCACACATTCCGAATCGAATCATGGCTTATCCTCTATTTCTACGAGGGAAAAGCCCCCATACCTGCTAAGGGTGTTCAGAATTCACCAGTAGACGTATACATACCATACCACACTGCACTCTTAAAGGTATCTCCTTGCCGCGGTACCCGACTTTCCCACCATATTAGGGCACTTACCCAAACACTTAAGAGATGGCAAACCTGTACCTCTACACTGTCTTGTCTTCGGTAGGTATAGTTGTCAGTGGTATGAAACTTCAATGACGTCTTTCCGACGCCATCGCGTAACACACCAGTAGAAGAATATTATTAGTATTTGGGGTAAAGAGATCCTTCTCAGATTGATTGGTTACATGAAATTATTTTTCCTTTCCCCGGCGATTTTGTAATTTTGGAGGTGTCAAAAGTAAAAAATGAAACAAAAGATATTGAACAGAAAATAATGTCGTATTCACAAATATTCAGTTCCTAATCACTGCTTCGTTTAGAACAGTTATTTTTCAGTGCTTTGTTGTTTACTTTGAACTGACACTCGACCTTGTCATCGCCATTGCGAGGCATGGACATGGACACTCAACTTCAACAGTCCGCCTCGGGACCGATTTTTCCACAAATTAAAATAAAATCGAAAATATATTTTGATTGGGAAAATAAATATAATAAAAGTATCCTTCGGCATTTTGGCGGTGTTCAGTACGGAAGTGATCTTTGGTATCCGAGACACTGGAATGTGGTAAGATATCCGTCTAGTCATTCGGTTTCAATATCCGGTCACCGGTTAATGATTTTATTTCGTATAATATTTTTGTAGTTTACTTTTATCGGCATTTAAAGTTAGTAAACATTGTTATGATAAGTCAGTATCGTACGGTTGACCATGTCTGACTACAACTGTCAACTTATTTGTACACTTTTTTAAAATGTTTGGTCAAGGTGAAAGTCAAGGTCAAAGCGATCGCTAATTGGTGCAATGTGATTATTAATTGAAATTAATGTTTTTTTTTGCAGATTAAAAAAGCAGTGGTGAAATCCCACATTTCGAGACTATGTGTGCAAGATATGTATCAGTTTGATCGGCGAGTGACCGCAATCACTTGGCATGAATCTGTTCCAAACATGGTCGCGGCTGCAACAAAATCTGGTGACATGACCGTCCTTCATGGAAGTCTGGAGGGTGGAGAAAATGGATTTCTCAAATTCGGGGAAAAGTTCAGAACTAAAGGCGTAAGATTTAAATTAACATTTTATTTAGTTTGTGACTGTATAGTGAAATGCTGCACTTCTTTAAATTCTTATGCTTCGACTCCGGGGTTCAATTTTTGGTTCACCCGCGTTTAATGTTTTTGTTTTTTTAATCAGTCTGGTCCAAGCGGGTCAATTTTGTCCATGAAATTCGATACTGAGAAAAAAGAGCAAATTTTTGTTGCTGGAATGGAGGGAACTGTGGCTCGACTGAACATAGAGTACAAAAATGACAATCACATTTATGAAAATTCGGGAAAATATGAGTAAGCATATCTAATTTTGATAATTCAGGCCACATTTTCTATTTTCATTAATTATTTAATTTTAATCACTTTTCCAGAATCTGGTTCACTGCGATGGACGTGTCAATGACTAGAAAACTGATTGCAGCTGGGGATACTCGTGGTCAGTTATTTCTAATTCCAGTGGATGACAGTGCTGGCAATAAAGTATTTACGAGATGCAATCAACTACACAAGAAAGTGAAAATCCACCACTGTGAGTTCCATCCCAGGTACGAATTAAAAAAAAATTATTTCTCAAAAAAGCAAAGTGCCGGTATTTTTTTTGATAAATACCAAAATGACTTTAACATTTCATAGTATGGTTCAAGATTCTATGATTTTAATGTAATTCTGCTTTTAAACAATCAGGGACCCGAATTTACTGATCACAGCCGGTCTGGATCGCATGGTTAAATTATGGGATTTGCGTAATTTTGAAGAACACAAGCCTTTAAAAATCTTACAACACAACACGGGATGCAATGTGGCGAGGTTCAGGTATGCAATCAGCTGTCTTGTTTTCTAAATATGACATGGTAAGGTGTCCTAATACGCTCCACCTATCTTCAAATCTATGATCGGGTGAAACTCAAACTTTGAGTGCTTTGAGTCTCAAAGCACGTCCGACACCCACAATTGGGGCGGGACATATTGGGAGACTAGGGGTAGTAGGACACCTTACCCTACAAAGTAAATACTGACTGCATTGCTCTAATATTACTTGGGTTATCAATGTACAGCCCGAGTGATGGAACACGACTTCTCACAAATGATCAGGCCTCTGAAATCCGTGTCTACCATGGTCCATTGTGGGATGAGCCCCTCATCATTGAACAGCATCATCGTCAATTTCAACACTTGACTCCAATGAAGGTTTGTACAAGGAAGATCGTACATTTTGCCAACAAATCCTTTGCTTCCCCAGAATATTTGATTATTTAAAAAAAAAAGTGAAACCGCATTTAATCTTTTAATCGATTTTATCATTTTACCCTAATTTTGATACGCATCTGTACCAAATATGGTAATACCATAATATTTCTTTGTATTTGTTGTGGGTCCGATTCCCTTCAGCAGACAATGCGCAGTGACTACTTTAAAGTCTCCACTCGAGTTCTTTCCCACTATTAGTGGTACCTATTTTCAGGAATATGGACCACAAACCATCTATGAAGAATTGTCAGCGCACTTGGATAATTGACGTCACTAAATATGTAATTTGTCGTATTTCTTAGGCTAATTGGCACCCATTGACTCCTACGATTGTTGTCGGACTTTATCCACCTGGTCGTGACAAGACAGTCCGTCGACCACTTCAGTTCATAGACGCAGACACAGGAGATTTGGTCCAAGAGATTGACTCGCCCAATAATGGAATCATTAGTCTGAATCACTTTAACCCTACTGGAGAAATCCTTGCTTCGTCCACGGGTAAATCAAAATTTTAGTTCAAAATTATATTATCAAAACTAGTGTTTCCGTCCTAGCAGGCTAATTTATACCACTTTCGTTCGAGTTTGCCAACTTCTGATCAGAAATAATAATTTAGCTCTCTTTTTTCGCAGGAGGAAAATTTGTATTATGGCAATCCATGTCCACACCTGAACTCTCAATTCCGCCAGAAGGTGATGTTGGCCGCGGTCGGAAGACTACAATTGGGAAAAGGCTATCAGATGCTATGGTTAATGTTTTGCGTGGTGCGACAAGAGCGGCTCGTCGTGGTGACGGAAGTGAGAATGACTCAGATGAAGATTCCAAACCGTCCAAGAAGAAAGCAAAAGTTGAGACTAGGTCAAAGGTCAAGGACGTCAAGGGTAAAGGAAAAAAGAAATGAGAGTCTGCGTATGCGTCTGTTGATCAGGTGCCGTTGTGTAGCTGTACTTCGCTCAAATTTTTTGAAACTCCTCAGGTTTTAGAGTTAATTCCTTACATTATTTTGTCTCGCTGAAAAAAATGGCGACCTTTCTCACTATTTTTGAGTTTTTCCATTCCTTTTTCTTTTTACTATTTTTAGTTCTTTTGATTTGCTCTTTGCTACTGTAATTCAGAGTAAAAATCCTGAGGGCTTCATGCCAAGCACAATTTTGCGTATATACAAGACAAACATTATGGTGCCAATTTGTGGTGAATTACTGGTTGTATTACTTGACTTACTACTTGGTATTTAGAATAGAATTACCTACTTGTAATTTAACCAACTTCCTAACAACGCACTTCTTGTTTAAATACAAATTCGAAATTTACGTTGAAATTAATAAAAACAACTTGCGTAATAGTAATTTTCTCGAATCGTTCAAACACTTGCATTCCTCTTTTTTAAAACTAGGCACATGAGAATAAACAAACGAGTTCAATCCATAAACCATATCTATATAAACAACCCAGTCCAGTCCCAGGTAACAGAGTGGAACCCCGTCCTACTTCGGTGTCTTAAAACAAAAGTCTGGTCATTTGTTTATTTGGTTGTCAAGTCCAACTTATATGAGTATTGAGTATTCGAGCCAATTTAATGAGCAAGAAAACGAGCTCTAGAAGTTAGAAGTCGTCAAATTATTTCGGCGTAGCTAAGCTTTTCATTGTTGTACCAGTGCAGTGGCTGTGCCGTCTAAAAAAACATTGGGTGTGAAGTGAAGACTGGGATCTCACAATTTCTTCAGATCTGCTGGGATAACGTTTCTGAGTCAATTAAAATTAAATCATGGATGCTTTGATGAAAGTTCCGTCCACACTTGTTGCACTTGAATGTCAATATTTATTACTCTTCAATCCAATCCAGTTTAAATTAAATTAATAGAATATATTAATCTGGACTGAAGTGAAATCAATTAAATATCAATATTGGCATTGAAGTAAATTGAAAGTTGGAACAAAAAGTTAATCCATTGGAGTAAGGATCAGCAGTAGGTCATATTAACCCCGACCATTTCGTTTGGTTGAAAAATCTAAACAAAGGAAAATCTCATATTGGGGGTTCTTCGGCGGAGACCCACAATTAGACGGATTGATTTACACAGGTTACTCACACAGAATTGACAGTACACAATCACAAAATACCTTTTGAGCGTATATACATATATTTTTCTTGCTACCACTGACAAGTTGAACTGAAACTCGTCTGATAAAATCATAACTGTGGCTGATTGTGAAAAGCCACATTCCCTTTACGGTCATCTTCACAGTTTCATTCCTATGTTATGTTGAATGCAATTGGATATCACTCTAATCAACAAACAAACAAACTGAACTATATTTTACAGACAATATGGAGTTTAAAAGATATTTGAACTCCAACCCGAGAGTTATCAGAAGAAATAGTGATATACATTTTTCACTGCTGTACGAATGCATAGGCGAATAGATCATGAAATCACGTAACAATGAAAAACAAGTTGTCCGAATTTTTGATTCTTTAATCAGTAAAGTTTTGGATAAATTTGTAAATAAGTTTGTGTTGTGCCCTTAACACACAATGATGGTATGGATTCAAAGCCTATTTCACGTTTGTCCATTTTGTCGTATTATTTGCATTAAGTTGAAAAAGCATGTCTCGGATGATTTCATTCACCATCGACTTGACTGTCCGTTTTAACACGGCTGTCACTACACCCGTGAAAGAATTTCCGATGACATCCGCAACCTAAGATCGAATAAAATATCATATTATCTTTTATTATCGTGTGGAAATTAAAGATAAGTATCAGGCGGAATGCATGCGGACTTCTGGTGGACAACATCGCAAATACGGACTCCGAATATATACACAGTTGTGGACTTTGTTCAATGATCGATCATGCCGAATTCTGCTACTATTGTTTGTCAGTATATTTGTCGGGGGCCGACCTGATTCGTAACATACCGTGTTTTACGTATTAAGAGCACGTTGCTAAACCTCTCCAAATCGAATATTAAAATTACACGTTAGATAGTAAAAGGTGTGTTTATACCGGTGTATAGGGTGGGCCGTAAGTAACTGCCCCGCTTTGAATGGGTGCTGCCGATGTCGGATTTGTATGGGGTTTTGGATAGCCCCTGCGATTTAAAAAAAGATAAGGTATCTCAACTTGACATGACCTGCCACTAACTAACGGCAACATGACCAATTAGCTTCAAAAACGCATTTTGCTACATAGGTTGACATGACAGAATTTCGACATGTGTAATCGGGAACCCCGTTCCACCCCGGAATAATTTCTTCGCCAAAATTTTTGATTGAATCTCGCCCTACAACTTTTTGAATATTTTTCATAGGTTTCAAAACTAATTTGTCTTAAATTTTTTTTTTTTTTTTTAATTTTGAATACTTTAGTTTTGTTGAGAAAAGAAATAATTTAAAAGTTTGTTTCTAAATTTTTAAAAATTATTCAAACGAAAATGTTGGTGACAAATTTATTCCGGGGTTGCAACGAGGTTCCCGATTACACATGTCGAAATTCTCTCATGCCAACCCAGCAAAATCCGTTTTTTAAGCTAATTGGTCATTCTGTCGTTAGTTAGTGACAGGTTATGTCAAGGTGAGATACCCATCATTTTTTAAATCGCAGGGGCTATCCAGGAAACCAAGCCCCATACAATTCCGACAACGGGTTACCCGGAAGTCCCCATTCAAAGTGGGGCAGTTACTTACGGCCCACCCTGTACATATTAATTCCAAAATGTCTGGAATACTCAGCTCTAACGAAATGCCGGATTATACTGAAGAGTAGGTATGGGCCAAACTGGACATTTTTGGCCAAATAGTCGGTTCATCGTATCATTTAAAAAAAATGAAATGTCTTACAACGCCAACAATGAAGCCGAGTGGTCCAAGTCCTTCGACATCTATGCTTAAATGACCGAGATCTAAAACTTTGAACTCGTCCAAAGTCACATTGCTCAATCCTGAGGAAACTCGCAATTTCACAAAGACCGAAATGGATTTCAGACTACCAATCGCCGTCGCCTTAGGGCCGTGTCCCATAAATTCAACAAGCATGGAATACTTCAGTCTAGCGTCATTGACCTCAACTTCCGCATCGAAAATGGTATCATTGCCCTGCAATACATTTCAAAACATGTCCTAAAATTACCACGAAAGATATAGGAATATAGTAGAAATATGTTTTTGCCGTAATGTATTTTATTATCTTTTACCTCCACATATAAATTTATTGGTCCACTGCGATGAAATGATTCCATACCGGTGAGGAATCCATTATAGAGGGAGGCTTTTCCGTGGAACTTTATCCCAACAAATTTTTCACTGAATTCTTCAGTTTTATTTTCTAAAACTATTCTGTCCAACCCGTTAGAAATCATATACTCCCTCAAATCTGACGTACGAAAAACTTTCTGAAAGAAATAGGCGTAACAGTTCATTGAAAAATATTGGTCAAAATCGTGTAATGTAATACCGCTTGAGCCGCATCAACGTATACTATGATGATCGAGAGAATAAAAAACGTCGTAGCTTGAAATGTTAACATTTTATTCAACACGTTGAACTTAGGATTTGAGAATTTACGGAACCAAAAAGAAAAATTCAATTACAAGTAAAATGATGTCCAAAAAATCCATCTATTTTATACTCAGATTTCAACACGTTCGTGTTTTGGTTCATGGAACCAACGAACTCATTCGAGGTCACTGTGTCTCATGCAGTTCCTAGTTCGAACAACGGACGGGACGTGCAATTCTATCGTTAGTATTTTATATCAAATATTTATATTTAAAAATATTGAACTTACTTTCTCAACACAATTAACACAAATAAAATTTAACCTGTGCTACTTAAACGCAAAAGTAATTGTGCCATCATTTATTTCATGAACAATTAATAAAGGAGTTATGTCCGGTGTTCAGTACTTCAAACACTTTCTCTAGTTCATGGCACAATTTTTAAAAAAGAATGGTTATTTTTGCCACAGACACGCAATAATGTTGTCAATAAACTGGTACGATTAGTTCCATCCAACTCCAATCTACTCACAAAATGAGAGCAAACTAATCGCTTCTCACCAAATTCCACTGCCAGGGATATTAAACTGTGGAAAGTGCATGCAAGGACAACCGAAAATGCAAAAGCATTGAATAATGAGTTGAAGGTAAACGTAAAAGACCACTACTGACCGTCGAAAGGTATGATCTCCTGAAGGTAAATGGCAGCCACTGGACTGACCGTCGAAAGGTCGCTTGAAAGTACATAATTTATCATTGAACATTAAAGTGACAATTTCTCATGGTCATATGTATGTCTGCAAATCATCTGCAATGGATCATGTCAACAGTGTTAAAATTATCTATGTAATGCCAACAGAATATTAATGTATTATAAAACAAAATAAAATGTCATATCGTGCATATTAAATTAATACCCCGGGTGTATTACAAACCGGTGCTCCTGTATAGGTCGGGCCTTTCGCTAGCTTTCTCCATTTATCTTAGAGGAGAAAGTGGTGAAAGCTTTTGAACTCTGAACCTCATGCCGGGCTTTTAATTTAATAGATACGGTTCGAAATTACAAGTAAATTAGTGATAGAAACATAAACAAGGAGTCCGCAGTCCTGATCAGGCTAATATTGTACGAATTTTAGTCAATATTGTCACTGAAATTCAAACGTTACGTATTCCTGGTTTCTTTCAATTTTATATTACAGACTTCCTTCGAGAAATCAAGCAAATGCCAACAGTGTTAAAATTATCTATATTATCTGTCCGATCAAATTGATACGTTTTCTCACAGATTCTGACATTTTGTAGTTAACTATATAACTCCTTGCACTGCAGCTACATCCGATTCAGCGTATGACAAAGAAAGATACCGCACGCACTATTAATGTGTACCATTTTTAATATCAGGATAAGTTCAATTTTTTGAGTTAAAATAAACAATGAATTTGTAAAAAAAAATATTTCACTGACTAAGAGACCAATAAGAAATGATACAATTCTTTTCGTTGGAAAGAACTTTCCATTTTCGAACTTGTTTTTGATTATCGTCCGTACCCGCCGTAACCTCCTGGAACAAAAAAAAAAGGAATAATTATTAATTTAAAATGATTAAAATGACATGACTAAACTAAAATGCGCACCTTAAAGGGTGCACACAGTTCATCGTGAACGGATAAATGTGATGACAGAGTGTTTGTGCAAATCAGGAATGTACTCATCCCAACCATCATCCCTCCTACTGATACTCTCAACACCTTGGACATGTTCTTTCACAACCTCTGTCTTTGTCTCTTTTGATTTTTGATCAGTGACAGAAGTGGTCTTAGGAACAGTAGTAGTGGCCTTAATGACAGGAGTCACGGGAGTGTCATATGTCGGAGACTCTGATTTAGAATTTCCCACGGGGGATGGATCAAAAAATATGTCTTCAAATGAACAAGGAAATTTTAATTATTTCCTAAAGGAGACTTTCAATGGATTTCCAAGTTCAAAACCTTTGGGTCCATTTTTAGGGCAAATAGTAAAATACTGGTTGTGTAGTTGTGTCGAGAAAATAAAAAAATAATTTAAAATAATTTTTCCTGAATCGAAGATTAAGAAAATATAATAAAGGAAACAATAAATGGCTGATGGGCGTTTTAAAATGATAAGCTGTGCTTGGGAACGTTCACACACTTCAAGATACTAAGAAATATATCTCCTAATACATAAAAAGTAGACCTCGTCATATTTTGAATTAAAAATTTAGAAAACTTATTAATTGTTTCGTGCAAGGTCTAAATGCTATGAAATGTCACATGGTATTTTGTTTGAACTCACCTCCACTGCCTTCTTTGCCTCCCACGTAGCCGCAGAAATATACAGGGCCTCTAGCTCCGCCCCCAGCTCCTGGTCCATGACCATATCCACCACCGCCACCGCCACCTGTGTTTATTCGTATAGTTTAATGAAAAATGGGTAAAAAAGCTTACAACTAAAAGATAAATATAACGTGACAACATTTACTAACTAGGTAAGCTAACACTGCCCAAAATATCAAAATCTGGATTATTTACTTACCTCCACGTTTAACACGAGTTTCACTCCAGCTCAAGCAAACCATAGCGGCAACGACGAAGAAAAGGACAAAAATCTAGGAATATTATTCAAGAAGTCAATTTAAAAATGTTATTGGATTACATTTCTAAGTTTATCAAATAGGACTTACCAATTTTGTACTCATTTTCAAGTTTTTTTTTTCCAAATTTTATCAAACACTCAACAAATAGAAGTTTAGTACCAACTAGTTTTATCTTTGAAGAACTAACAAAGTGCAACTGATCCGTTCTGTTTGGAAATTCTTGCTTTTATTCAAAATTTGGAAATCTTTAGAATTGTACACACTTCTTCCGGATTTTTGCAACGCCGTGCACCCCTGTAGTTAGGAACACAAGAAGAGAGCACATCCTCAAACTAATTGTAATTGTAACATTTGTCATAAAAATACACCAAAGCTGTACAAAAAAACGAACAGTCAAAACTAAATAGCGCTGGTTTATTTACTATTTATTAGCGACAACGGAATGATTTCAAATGTAAAACAGCAATTAATTTAAAGTTACTGTCATGGTCATTTAAGCCTCATTATTATTAGTTGAACAAATTCTTGGCTCGTAGACCTGAGTTGATGTCAACGATGTGACTGGTGTCTTGAGAACTTACTCCAGAGGCTGCGTCGAACCAGATAGTTAAACCAAGACAGAATACAACTTAACATTTGAATGGAGTCCCTTGTGAGATTGAAGGAGACCCATACAATTACTACTACCAGCTCAGCCGTAAATGACAATAATAAAAAAGCGTGACGCGTAAGTTTACCCAATTTGGACTTTGTTCTTTGGGTTAATTGTTCAACCTTCTTCTAATTGTTTCATTATTTTCCTTCTTTTATCCATTCATGTACGTATTATGTCAAAAGGTGTGATTTTCACCCGTACTACCAATGCAGGATACAACGCTTTGATTGAAATTGAAAGTGACGGCGGATACGGATTACGGATACAATTCTTTCATTACATTACGCACGCACAAACAAAATAGAGACATCACGTTTTATTTGTAAACAGGTATCACTATACGTATCCGTATCCGTAATCAGTACAATCCAGATGTGGTCGTGATTCGTCCCCTTAATAACTAATGTGTACAGTTTCTGAACCGATAAATGCTCACGTTATTATAGGAAAAAATGTTGAGACGTTCTAGGGTATGTACCCCTAGTAGTAGTAACGTTCCATTGCATTAGGGTCGGACTCGGAATAATAGCATTAATAAACACATGTTAAGCGACGGGCTCGGGGTGTAACCTCCCATGTTAAGAGATGGGGATGCAACTATGTAACCTCCCGTATTATTATGGTAATCGGAATCGTAATCGAGAAATAATCAAAATGTTTAGGTAAATCGGAATTCAAATCGGAATTGGAATCGAAATTCAAACTAATCATGCAGAGTCGGAATCCAATAATTGGAATTGAAATTCTCAAATAATCAGTTTCGGAAATCGGAATACGAAAACATGTCTAAAGAGAGAATACTTTTAAATCGAAAGGTCGCGAAAATATGACTTTTTTAGTGAGCACGTTCAACTGAATTCGATTCAATAGTTTATTCAAGTGACGAATGTAAATTGGTTAGTAGCCGCATCATGCACACATATAAAGCGCACAACTGCAGTACTTGCCATCTCTGTCTGTCCGACTGCCTGCGCGCACAATTTTTTGGGAAAACTACTCAACGGATTTTAAGAATTCTTCCGGACACAACCAATTGCAATCAAAAGTGAAAAAAGTCCCTTCCCCCCTGATCAGCAATTGAGATTGTAAAAAAAAATTAGCGGAGACCCAAACTCCTTGCACTCACTTTGTGGAGAAACTATTGCATTGGTCGGCCATAATTATGACAAGTGTATGAAATATTGATTTCCTCGAGAAACAAAATGCGACAAACAAAGAATTCGAAAAGTCTTCCCCTGACGGGGGAGGGATCATGAGTTTTGATCACTCATTTGTGAGAAAACTACTGGGCACACGCACAATTCGATGAAACCAGTGTCAAAATGTAGCTACTTCTTAGGAGCTTCATTTCTGACCATAAAAGGTGAGGGACAAACAGGGAAAATCTCCTGTTTTGACACTATTACAGGGGGTCGAGGTTCTTGACCCTGACCCGGCCGGAAGACCGGGCTAATTATTGCGAAAGGCGGAACGACTGAGCTATACAATGGTCAATGGTGTCCGTGTGTGTGTGGACACTCCAGCCGCTACATTTCTCCCCTGATCCACTTCAAACTTGTCATGCATGACCCTTGGGCCCACTGCCCAAAACTTCCAATACACCACACGTTAAAGTGGATATGTACTAGCTATAGTGCGGATATATAGAACCAGTGCTATATAATTTCGCTGTTTTAATAGACGGGCCGTTTCATAATTTCTCAGTTTTTCAATACAACAAAATTTTGCATTTTATTAAACATTATTGGGACATACTGTTTAATAGTAAGCACTCGACACAATAAAACAGTCGGTGGCACTAAACTAACCATGCAACTACCTTAATTAGCTTGAATGTTAATTACAGTAAGGTTTGAAATTGAATATTTAACCAATATTAGTGTCCATTATCACTAAATACGGCATGGCGAACATGATAGGAGTGTTTAAATCGGTGAGAAGTACTTAATTATTGAGGTAACCAGCTTGAATGTTAATTGCAATTAACTTTGAAATTGAATAATTAAGCAATATAAGTGCCCACCATCACTAACTACGGCATGGAGGAATGATTAAATCGGTATCCGATAATTATATATTGCCTAATTATTTAATTTCAAAGTTTATTGTAAATAGCATTTAAGCTAGTTACCTTGATAATTAAGTATCGGATGCCGAATTAAAGACTCCTATCATGTCCGACATGCCGTATTTAGTTATAATAGACACTAATATTGCTTAATTATTCATTTCACAGTTAATTGTAATGAACATTTAAGCTAGTTATCTCCATAATTAAGTATCGGATACCGATTTAAACACTCTGATCATGTTCCCCATGCCGTATTTAGTGATAATGGACACTAATATTACTTAATTATTCAATTTCAAACTTAATTGTAATTAACATTTAAGCATATTACCTTGATAATTAAGTAATTGACATTGATTTGAACACTCCCATCATGTCCCCCATGCCGTATTTAGTGATAATGAACATTAATATTGCCAAATTTAAGATTTCAAAGTTTTAAGACCCCGTCGTATACGCCACTATACAGCATTTGGGTACGCCACCAAAGCTCTGAATTTATTTGACTGTAACATTAAAATCGAGAAATTCATTTGGTGTTGGGATAG